>NIVC01002427.1:0-72500 GCA_002269645.1 Macrostomum lignano
TCAGTAGAATCTGTCTAGTTCAATTTTGTTATGTCATTTATCTCTCTCCCTCGCTGCCTTCTGATTGGCTCTCAGTTCTCGCCTCTTTCCTTGGTTGCGGACTCCACCCCACCCCCTGTCTTATCTTACACCCCTCCAGTATATTTGAATAAATATACCCGTTTAGGCCCTGCGCTTCGCTATCGTTTTTTTCCGAAGCCTCTCCAAGGCCAATCTTTAAAACCGTACCGTTTCTCCGAGAAGACCACTCGAGGATATCGATTCCTTCAAGAATTTATGAAGAAACTTAGTGCGAGGGCCGGTCTAAGCAAGGTCTACAATAATCACTGTATTAGGTAAGTAAATTTCGTTTTCCGATATGGTATATAAATAGTATATAAATAGTATATTTATAAATAATAGTTTTAACTAGTTCATGTAAAATTACTTTCCTTTGATTCTCCCACAGAGTCACTAGAGTGTGCGATCTAGACGCCGCTGGCCATTCGCTGCAAGACATAATGCTTATTACCGGTCAGAAATGTGAGAAGACGGTCAAAAGTAATTTAACCAGGTGCCGGGACCACAGTCTGTTCAGGAGTTCCAAGGCAGTGAACTGTGCACTAAGCCGGCATATTCCAAGCACAAGCACAATGCCGTCCAATGAGGCGTCTTTCTCTGCTAATGCGAGCGGCTCTATCAGTTCTACTGTCTGCACGCAAGTGATGACGGATCACCAGTTGCAATGCCACCCCACAATCAATTGACGAGCCGGTTCCTCGGCCAGTTCATATCGAGGCCTGTACGTCCGAAGCGTGTTTGCATTGACGGAACAACAATTTTATTAACACTGTGTTTGAGTAGGGCGTATCTATCAAATACTAATTCTTCGAGAGAAACTATGGCTTTAGACATTTCCCCCTCATTTTCATATAAGTAGTTGTTGTCTATATTTTTTAAAACCGTATAAATAAAAAATTAATCATCTAATAATTAATTTTGGGTCATCTAAAAACTCGTTAAACTAATGTTTTTTTCTATGGACAATAGCACGCATCCCGCGTGCGTGTTAATGGGTAGCGAAATGCTTGTCAATGCTATAAATCAGTTTGATTGAAATCTATATGACTAGTCTATTTTTGTATTGATTTCTTGAATCACATAATCTTAGTTTTTTATTTCTTGAAAAATCAAATCAAGAGAAAAAATTAAATGAAACTAAACCATTTTTTTATTTAAAAACTAGTTCAGCTTAACAAACTGAATAATAAACTTAATTTTTTAAAGTTAACAAGTATTGCCAAGACATAGCACTTATTGTTAAATTAGGGTTCAATTTCTATATTTTTGTGTTCAATTCTAATTTATATAATTTAGGCACCAAAAAGCATAGGGACCAAAAAGTGTAGATACTTCTATTTCTATATAGCTATTACTATTATTCACTTTGGTAACAAGACATTAGCAATTATTGCAATTGGCAGTTATAGCAATTAGACACTTTGGTAGTAGATCTGGGTAAACTAGTTAACTTTTTATTTGTCAACTGTGTTAACAAGTTTATTATAGTTGTATAGCTCATATAGGGCCCAATTCATATATAGTATAACAAAGTATATAGAAGTAAAATATACTTATTTTGTTTGTAAACAAAATAAAAACAATAACATTTTAATTTTTTGTATAAATAATTAATTAATTAAATTTTTTTATTGAAATAGATTGATTAAAATTGAAACTGATTGATTAGATTGGGATCCCTGTCATTGTGATCCCTTTGTTGTTATCATGTAATCAAAACTATTTAAATTAATACCCAAAGTATCTTAACATTAAAGTCAATATGAAAACAATAATATATTTCACAACTAGTTAGTTGGCAATGGCACAAAAGTTGCATAGTACTTGTAATTGATATTAAGTTGGATTTGCCAGTTTTGGTAATCTTACTCCATCAGACACAGAAGCAATTAAAAAAAATATTTGGATTTAAGCATTGTAGCAACTGATTGAAAATGTTGGTACTAAGCCTCAACTGAGTTATTGGCTCAGTGTTGGCTATCTAGAGTCCTCTGCCATATATTCTAGATAGAAATGAGAAAATTGGTAGCCACTTATTTCCATCTTAAAGTATTTTGCCAATCTAAATGTTTTCAAAAAAAGGAATTAGTTGTAACTAAGTAAAAAAATAAGGAAGTGCAACAAATGTCTCAAATGAGGCTATGATTGCTCCAATAAGTAAAAATGCTAAAGCAATCAGGCTGTGTAGCCACAAGGACAGTTAAAACTATCAACCTGTTCTAATTTTTGTTTAAGACTACTAGACATGGCCTTGTAATAGATGTATTGGCCCAAATGAAATTAGACAACTTGTTGGTTCCAGGTTGAAAATCTACCAAATGGCAGTTATCTGGACTTTTTCAAATCAAAATCTCGTATAAAAATGCTGAATGTTTGGTGCTAGTTGATGTGGGACCTCAAGAAATGGTAGGAACTGTCTTAGGTTTTGCCAGGGAGCAAGGAAAGATAAGTGGCTAAACAAACCTATGATGCTCCACATGTATAGCTAGCAATTGTGCAAAAAGTGTTAGCAAAGCATCAAAGGTGCCATCTAAGTAGAAGTTGATTGCCTCTAGTAGAGCCTACAAATTTTCTTGGTATCTAAATACTAGAATTCAATTAATACCTAGCTTAGAGTCAAAGAATAAAAATGATTGACCCATGTGCTCATGAAATTCAGGTGGAATCACTGGGTCTATTAGATTGTTTAGCTAAACAGGCACTTTCGAAGTAGTTTTTTTACATTTTGGATCATTTTCATTGATGCCTTTTTTGCAGTGCAACCCTAGCAGCTTTAGGCAGCTTAGCTAACATGATCTGCAATGATATTTGCTAGTAAATGCTAGGTTGAAGCAGCCTTAGCTTGCATGTTTGTAAAGGTATATAACATCTTCTTATGTTGCAGGGGTAACTTCTCTATTAAAATTCCCATTGTTGACACCAAGTTGTAATGGGGTGTTTTCCTTTGTCTTTATAAATTCTACTGTTATGCCACCAATTTGTCACAGGGGATGCTTATATGTCTTAAGTATATTTCTTAGCACTTTGAAATTATAACTGAATAACTAACTTGATAACTCCTTTCCAAAGATTTTTAAAGGTCTGAGAATGTGAATGCAAGTTTTTGGGTAAGAACAAAAAAACTGATTTATTTGGGGTGAAATTTGCTTATATATAGGGTCCTAGGGATGCATTTATAACAAAAAGTAATTATTGCCAATGTTTTATGTAGTAAAACAAAAATAAAATGGTTTTTATTTTTGCTTAAGTTTAATGTGGCTACTATTTAACTATTTTTTGCATGTAAATCATAGTAAGAACTATACAAAATTATTTATCAATATTATTATGCATACAGAAATAGGCAAATATTATGTACACTAAACAATGAGTACAGGCTAGTACATACACTTACGCCAAAATCAAGCCTTTTTAATCAAAAGACAAAAATAACAACCAATCAGATAACTTGTAATGTTTACTTATCTAAAGTGTCTAAAAGCTATTTTGAAAATTTGTTCAGTTTTAAACTCTGCTTAATGAAGTTTGGCCATGATAGCATGATAGCATGCACTTGACAAGCTGCATTATAATTATTTATGTACTTTTGGATTTCCTAATGAACTAAGAAATATTGATCTATAAGCCAAGATTACCATTTAGCAAGCTCTTTTATTTGCTTCAAAACTTGGCTTGCTAGAGATTTCCCTTGTAATTGGTATATCTTCTTTTGCGCTTAAACTGGGAAAAGCCATACAAAACTGTCAGAAGTAAACTTTGTAATATTTTATCATTCAAAGAAATCTTTGTTAAACTAGATGCTAGATGTTAGACTAGTTGACTGCATAATTTATCTAAATTTTGTTTTAGAACTTTTATGCATCATAAACCATCAAAGGTAGACTAAAATAGTTTTTTTTTCAAACCACTAAATTGCAAATATTTCAGTATCAAAATTTTTCACTGATTGACTTTTTGTTAGCTAGCAAACCTTACTATCTTTTGTTATTACTAGTTTAGACAGTTTTGGTTATAATAGTTGCTTTGGTACCTATTACTAAAATATACCCAAAATATCAAGAAGACAAAGAGCATTCTAGTAAGTATTAGTTTGCTAGCAACCTGTATATTTTAATTTATTAGCAATAGTAGAGAGAATGTGGTATTAGATTAGTGTTATGTCTGCAGTTGTCAAAGGCAAGTACATATAAGCCTAAAGAGGGCATAATTCTGTAACTAATTGCCACTTGCAAATGTCCAACTGGCAAATGTCTGGCTAGCAAACATCAGCAAACATTGTAGACCCAACCAATAGGAATTGAGGTTTTTATATATTATTTTAAGTAGGATCTTATGTTATTTTGAGAAAAATGGGAGTCTATACAGATGGTATCTTGTATAAATGAGAAAATGCTTGCCAACATTCTTTGACCTGTTTAAAATCTTAAAATTGAGAAAATCATCAAACTCTAATTGCAAAAAGCCTACTTTTACTACTTAGGTAACAAGAGTACTAAGTAAGTAACATAATAACTTAAGTTACTCATACAAATTAAATCAATAAGAGCAGAGAATTGCACTAGGCTAGGAAGTAGAACAAAAGGGCAATAATATATAGGAAAAAGTTGCAGGCACAAATAACATAATGGGCAGAAAAAGCTAGAATGATAGCGATGGAGACGAAAATAGTAAGTAGTACACAAAATGGAGACAAATGATTATAGTAAGCCAAGGCAAATTAAAATATAGCACCAAGTTCAAGTAGATTTCCAATGGGCAATGCTAGACAATCTGGCCATAGGATGAACAATTCGAGATAAACATGCAAAAGCTAATGAGCTCTTATACATAGACACTCACAAACTAGAGAGGAGGGGCAGGTGGCTGTGGTCTGGGGGCTAAGATCTAGCATTTGCAAGTCAATCACAAAATAGTCTATCAGCACTAACAATTGTAGTTGGAATATGAAACAAAAGCTATTGGTGGAAAGCATGGCAGCAAAAAAAAAGTGTTAATAGACAATGGCAGTTTAAGCCTGCCATTTTCTGTCTGGCTTGCTAAAGAAGAGCTAAATGTGGTTCTCAAAAGCCTAAAACAAGTGATTAATATACCATACTCTAGTTGCTAGGTTGCTAATGCTGGCTATAGGAAACACTGCGAACTATCATATTTATTTCAAGCTTGCGATAAATTTAATAACTAGTATAAAGTACTTTTAAAAAGTTATAGTAACAATAGTGTAAGATGTATAGGCCCTATGTGTTGCTAAAATTATGCATTTGTGTTGGCTATTTTAATTTACAATATTGCTGATTTTACTCATTTTAAGTATAGTAGCTAACCTGCAATCTAGTTCCCCCATTCGGGGCGCCCAATAAGCAAGGAGCAAAAATTATTCATGCAAATCTATTCAAAAAAGCTTTAAAAACTTGTTATGTTACATCATTGCATGCCTTGTCTGTCTATCTGACACTTAATTAGAGGCATACGCGGCAGTATGTTTTCTGAAATGGAGCTAGACTATAGCTGGGCATCTTCCGTTGACACTCAGTTCAATGCAGCACCATTGCCTAGGCTAGAAATGATGCTAGCTAGTCCTGCCAGCAAAGGCAGCAGCACTCGAGGTGGCCATCGTGGAGGTCGCGGTAGTAAAACTTCCACTGTCACCCCTAGAAGCTTGAATTATAGTGCAGCTTTGTCAACACCGTCACCTTCGCCTGTTGTGTACAGCGCCCTGACGTCACGTTTAGAGTTTGAGTCACCGGAGCAATCAGCTAATAGTGGTGTCAATGGTAGCTACTGGTTCACCAAAAGTTCCGGCAGAGGTCGTGGGCGTCGGTTGCATTTTGTTAATTATAGTTCAGGAACTTGGCGATCAGAGCTAGGCGGCAATATCGCTTTTAATTCAGCTGAAGGCGAGGCTGAGCATGTTGACGAAGACTGTGCCAATATTGACTTGAACCAATCAGTGATTGATTTAACCGACAGTGCCGATCAAGAATTGTGTAGCGCTGCTATTAGTCCGGATTGCCAATTAGTTAAAGAAACTGCTGCAGAGAGTAGCTGCGCACCACTTCAACAGCAGGAGTATTACATCATTGGACAATTTCCCGTACTGTTGGTATCTTGCGAGCAGGCAGGATTCTTAACTACTAACGAACAGTCCTCCAGTTGTTCAATGCTGAATCTGCAGTCGGTGACTTATCAGCAGCCTAGCTATAATTCTGGCGCTGCTAGTCAGCCGGGCCGTCATCATCCTCATCAGCAATCTAATTTTGTTTGCACAGACGATTGGAAACCAGATTTCAATACTAACGCTAATCGATCGTCTGAAATACTACTGGTTAAGCCATCGCCACAGCCGTCTCAGCAGCAGCAGGAGGAGCAGGCTCAGCAGTACCTGAAACAATGCCAGATAGATGCCCGCCTCGATTCGGGTTACGGCACCAGTCAAAGTTCCAGTTTAGTGGCTGGCTACTATGGATCTGAACAGTTGAGCCAGCAGCAAGTATTCTTTAACGAACAGTCAATGTTTTTGACTGGCGAACAACAGGCTGATAGGCGACAGGTGTGGTTGCCGAATCAGCAACTAACTAATGCTGAAACAATTATTCAACCTTCAGCCGAGATTGAGCCGCAGTATCCCACCTGCCAGCAGGGTGAGGCGGCAGACTTTTCCTTAGTCGAATTGAGCGTCTGCCAACCGAGCAGCGAATACGATAATTTAAACTCTTCAGCTGGTGCCTCCTCTCTTGGCAGTGTGCCAGCTATTTTGGGCGACTCCTTTTTCGATAATAATAATAACATTGGTGGTGATAAATCGCAATTCTTCGGCCTCTCCGCTGGCGCCAGTTTTGAATTAGCCGATTTATAATCTATGATCAACTGGCAATGAAGTCGGATTGGGTTACAAACATGTCAATAACGGGATGCCTTATAAAGCGCGCACGACATATGCTCATAAAAATTTAAAATCTATTGTCAGTGCTTTTGATACACACTGGCACAACACAAGCGTGCAAGTTTGATTGGCACACACTGACACAAGCGTGCAAGTTTGATTGATACACACTGACACAAGCGTGCAAGTTTGATTTATACACACTGACACAAGCGTGCAAGTTTGATTGATACACACTGACACAAGCGTGCAAGTTTGATTGATACGCACTGACACAAGCGTGCAAGTTTGATTGATACACACTGACACAAGCGTGCAAGTTTGATTGATACACACTGACACAAGCGTGCAAGTTTGATTGATACACACTGACACAAGCGTGCAATAAGGAGTTAAAAAAATTGCCTAAGCGCTTAAGTCACTGTGCAGATTTGCAAAATTATCAAAAAATACACGTACATACGCGTGCTAATTCAGCCCTTGACCAAGGACTCCATAAGGAAACTTTCTGTTGCTAGTTTTATAGTAATCTGTAATAATATTGTAGTCGATTTATTGTTGATTTAATCATGCATAACAGGTTTAAAAGTGCATTTTGAAGAATCTTTTTTATTAATAGCACTACATTCTAAAGTTTTGAACTTTCTACACTTGAATAATATCTATACTTGCCTTATTGCATTAAAAGCGTAGCGCATTCAAGTTTATCTGAATGCTATAAGTAGTATTTATAGCGCTTTAATAAGTACAAACACAATTTTTGTTATTTAAACTTATTTTTGTTTTTGAAAAAAAGCAGAATCGTGCGCTGATTGTCTTCATTTTGCCTTCATTCAAGCTCCAGTTTTTCCATTCTATTAACCATATCATTGCTGCTTTAAATTTTTAACAAAAATTCTAAATTTCTTTCTTTTGCCATTGTTCTGACAGTTGTTTTGTCTTCCACATTGAATTTTTTGTCCGTTTGTGCTTATTTTTTAATATGAAAACATTCTTAAAATACATTAATTTTTTTCGCACCATGGTTTTTTTGCTGTTGTACCGCCGGAAGTGAAATGGTTTGCGCGTTTAGTGGTGGCATTTAGTAGTATCTTTTCAAATAAAATCTACCCAAATTTTTTCTTCTGTCTTTGTTTTGTGTTAAATATATTTGTCTCTGTTATTTACGCTTTTTAACTATCCCTTTGAAATAAAGAAAACTATAGTGTATTAAAAACACCCCCCTATGTTAAAGGACACCCAGTGTGATAGTGGACACCTCAGTGTGATAGTGGACACCCCAGTGTGATAGTAGACACCCCAGTGTGATAGAGGACACCTCAGTGTGATAGTGGACACCCCAGTGTGATAGTAGACACCCCAGTGTGATAGAGGACATCTCAATGAGATAGTGGACAGCCCAGAAGACACCCCAGTATGATAGAGGACACCCCAGTGGGCCCAGTGGGATAGTGGACAGACCAGAGGACACCCCAGTGGGATAGTGGACAGCCCAGAGGACACCCCAGTGGGATAGTGGACAGCCCAGAAGACACCCCAGTGTGATAGAGGACAGCTTAGTGTGATAGAAGATACCCCAGTGGGATATTGGAGACCCCAGTGTGATAGAAAACACCCCAGTGTGCTTGAGGACACCTGAGTCTGTCAGAGGCCGTCTGTATGTGCTATCATTTGTATGATTATGAGTTTTATATAGAGTTTTTGACTTTTTTCTACTTTCTACTGGCAGTAGTGCTGTGGCGTATTACTTCATTATATTAATATTTATTTTGCATGGCACCCTACAGTCTTTCTTCTGTCTGTGCTATTCAATCAGTTCGATTGAATCGAGGTCTGTTAAAATTCGGCAGACTTGATAATCATTACTGTTATTATCGGCGCCATCACGTGACTTACTATTCTTCATCGGCAAGTTCCATAGAAACGCAGCAGCAGAAGGAGCCAGTTGAGCAGCAGCAACAAACTAATGTCATTTCTTCCGCCCTGCTGAGATACTTCAATTCCCTGGCTAGCTGGTACGAATCACTAATTGGTTTAGACGATGTTCGTAGAGCTCAACAAGCTGTGCTCAATGCCGAGGAGAAATTCTTAGACTCTCAACAGCACAGGCGGACCCTGCAACAGCAACAGCAGGCGCTAAGCATGGAACGCGACAGGCTTGAATTAGAGATGGACAAATATCAGAAAGGAGAAGATAAATATTTGCAATTGATTTTGCGAGAGCACGATTTAATTAAATCTGAGCAGAGTCTCACTCAGCGAGTTCAGGTATTTGCTAGCTTTAATTGTTTGATTTATATATACTATTTTGTGGTTCATATATTTTTTACTCTAGCTGTTAGACTCGTATACTTTGTCTGTTAGACTCGTGTACTTTAGCTGCTACTGCTAGCCTCGTACTTTAGCTGCAAGACTTGTACTTTAGTTGATAACCTCATGTACTTTAGCTAATAATTTCATGTACTTTAGCTGCTAGACTCGTGCATTTTAACTGCTATACTCATGTACTTTAGCTGCTAGACTCAGTACTTAAGCTGCTAACCTCGTGTACTTTAACTGCTAATCTCATGTACTTTGGCTGCTAGACTTGTACTTTATTGGATTTCCTTATGTACTTTAGCTACTAATTTCATGTACTTTAGCTGCTAACCTCGTGTACTTTAGCTGCTAGACTCTACTTTGGCTGCAAGACTCAGTACTTTGGCTGCCAGACTCATTTACTTTAGCTGCTAGACTCCAGTACTTTGGCTGCTAACCTCATGTACTTTAGCTGCTAACCTCGTACTTTAGCTGCTAATCTCATGCACTTTAGCTGCTAACCTCGTACTTTAGCTGCTAACCTCATGTACTTTAGCTGCTAACCTCGTACTTTAGCTGCTAACCTCATGTACTTTAGCTGCTAACCTCATGTACTTTAGCTGCTAACCTCATGTACTTTAGCTGCTAACCTCATGTACTTTAGCTGCTAACCTCATGTACTTTAGCTGCTAACCTCATGTACTTTAGCTGCTAACCTCATGTACTTTAGCTGCTAACCTCACGTACTTTAGCTGCTAACCTCATGCACTTCAACGCCCGACAGGCTGCCGAGCACGAGGAGCGCAAGAAGTTTAGCCAGCTGTCAGCTGCATTCCGCGCCAGCCACGAGCAGGAGCGAGCCCACAGCGACCGGACCAAGTACTGGACACTGATCGGCTCGGTTGCCGGGACGTTGCTAGGGGTTGGTGCAGCTTCTCTGCATCGCTGGCTGCGACTCCGCGAAGCAAAAGAAAATCAGAAACTAGCAGAGGCGTTGCGAGGACAAGCCGATCAGCTTAACAACCTGTTGGCGTCGTTAGCAACCGCTGCAAATGCTAATTCTACTGTTGCTAGGACAGATAGCAACAGTACTGAGGCATCGCTATTAGATAGTCCTACTGTTGATGAGGCAGCAAAGCAGCTGGAACTGGAACGGTTAATCGATATTGGAATGAAAAGAACAGCAGTTCTAGCGGCCAGTGCCGCCGCTTTGGGCTGTTTTGCAGCCTACTTGACTGTTAAATTATTCGGCTCATTGTCCTGATTTGCTTTGCTATGTTGATGCTGCATTAGACTGATCCTTGCTCAGGCTGATCCTCGCTCAGGCTGGTCCTTGCTCAGGCTGATCCTTGCTCAGGCTGATCCTTGCTCAGGCTGATCCTTGCTCAGGCTGATCCTCGCTCAGGCTGATCCTTGCTCAGGCTGATCCTTGCTCAGGCTGATCCTTGCTCAGGCTGATCCTTGCTCAGGCTGATCCTCGCTCAGGCTGATCCTCGCTCAGTCTGATCCTTGCTCAGGCTGATCCTTGCTTAGTCTGATCCTTGCTCAGGCTGATCCTTGCTCAGGCTGATCCTTGCTCAGTCTGATCCTTGCTTAGTCTGATCCTTGCTCAGGCTGATCCTCGCTCAGTCTGATCCTTGCTCAGTCTGATCCTTGCTCAGGCTGATCCTTGCTCAGGCTGATCCTTGCTCAGGCTGATCCTTGCTCAGGCTGATCCTTGCTCAGTCTGATCCTTGCTCAGTCTGATCCTTGCTCAGGCTGATCCTTGCTCAGTCTGATCCTTGCTCAGTCTGATCCTTGCTCAGTCTGATCCTTGCTCAGTCTGATCCTTGCTCAGTCTGATCCTTGCTCAGTCTGATCCTTGCTCAGTCTGATCCTTGCTCAGTCTGATCCTTGCTCAGTCTGATCCTTGCTCAGGCTGATCCTTGCTCAGGCTGATCCTTGCTCAGTCTGATCCTTGCTCAGTCTGATCCTCGCTCAGGCTGATCCTCGTGGGCTGCGGGCATTTAAAACTAAAAAAATATACCCTCCTATAAAACTATAAGAAAAATAATAACAGCTTTTTAACTGTTAGATTTAGCAGTTTTGGCCATACACAAAATAACGAATAAAATGTTTCACCTATAAGCTTAGAAATTGTAGACAGTCTATGTTTGCCATGCTGAGATTAACTATATTTGTTATTCTTTGTTAACTATTTTTAAAATGAAATATTACTAACAAATCATCACTGCGAACTGTAGTAGGAAATGCTTATTTAATACAAACCGGCTTTACGTCTGCAGCGAACAGTATTTTGATTTTAAAGCTAACGCCTTTTTATTTTTTCTTTTCATTTCATACACAGAAATAAGCATTGTTGGATTCTTTAACTATCCAAAAAGTCGCCTATAAGCTTGCACAG
Source organism: Macrostomum lignano (assembly GCA_002269645.1). Taxonomy (NCBI): domain Eukaryota; kingdom Metazoa; phylum Platyhelminthes; family Macrostomidae; genus Macrostomum; species Macrostomum lignano. The sequence continues at coordinate 11,643 of NIVC01002427.1, forward strand.
TATCATCCTAAACTACCCCAGATAGACACCCCTAAACTACCCCAGATAGACACCCCTAAACTACCCCAGAAAGACACCCCTAAACTAACTCAGATAGACACCCCTAAACTACTCCAGATAGACACCCCTAAACTACCCCAGATAGACACCCCTAAACTACCCCAGATAGACACCCCTAAACTACCCCAGATAGACACCCCTAAACTACCCCAGATAGACACCCCTAAACTAACTCAGATAGACACCCCTAAACTACCCCAGATAGACACCCCTAAACTAACTCAGATAGACACCCCTAAACTACCCCAGATAGACACCCCTAAACTACCCCAGATAGATACCCCTAAACTACCCCAGATAGACACCCCTAAACTACCCCAGATAGATACCCCTAAACTACCCCAGATAGACACCCCTAAACTACCCCAGATAGATACCCCTAAACTACCCCAGATAGATACCCCTAAACTACCCCAGATAGATACCCCTAAACTACCCCAGATAGATACCCCTAAACTACCCCAGATAGATACCCCTAAACTACCCCAGATAGATACCCCTAAACTACCCCAGATAGACACCCCTAAACTACCCCAGATAGACACCCCTAAACTACCCCAGATAGACACCCCTAAACTAACTCAGATAGACACCCCTAAACTACCCCAGATAGACACCCCTAAACTACCCCAGATAGACACCCCTAAACTACCTCAGATAGACACCCCTAAACTACCCCAGATAGACACCCCTAAACTACCTCAGATAGACACCCCTAAACTACCCCAGATAGACACCCCTAAACTACTTCAGAAAGACACCCCTAAACTACCCCAGAGAATCACCCTAAACTACCCCAGAGAATCACCCTAAACTACCCCAGAGAATCACCCAAAACTACCCCAGAGAATCACCCTAAACTACCCCAGAGAATCACCCTAAACTACCCCAGAGAATCAACCCTAAACTACCCCAGAGAATCAACCCTAAACTACCCCAGAGAATCACCCTAAACTACCCCAGAGAATCAACCCTAAACTACCCCAAAGAATCACCCTAAACTACCCCAGAGAATCACCCTAAACTACCCCAGAGAATCAACCCTAAACTACCCTAGAGAATCAACCCTAAACTACCCTAGAGAATCAACCCTAAACTACCCCAGAGAATCACCCATAAACTACCCCAGAGAATCACCCCTGAACTTCCCCAGGGAATCACCCATAAACTACCGAACTAGCAAGCAATCATTGTTTTATCCTTTCAGATAGCCTGAGCTCACTTTTCTCTCAGTCTCATCGGCGAGGAAGCACCCCTTTCCGCCATTGCCGTCGGCATTCGAAAAAAGCATTATCCCCTATTTTGTTTTTATAATCCCCAAAACTTCGCTTCAATAAATTAAAGCATTCCGCCATGGATTCGAAACCGTCCTCGAAACTCAACTGTCGTCACTGCGGCAGCTCGGAGATCAACGAAGATCGAAGACGAGGCGACACAGTCTGCATGAACTGCGGCGCTGTGCTCGAGGAGGGTATGATTGTTAACGAGGTGGAGTTTCAGGACAGCGCCGCTGGCAGTGCTCAGGTTGGTTGTGTGCTTGCTTGTTAGTCCTGCTAGTGGATTGGAGGGTCGATAGGAAGTCAGACAGGAGAGTAGATGTTCGAGTAGACAGGAGAGTAGATGTTGGAGTGTAGACAAGAGAGTAGATGTTGGAGCGGACAGAAGAGTAGATGTTGGAGTAGACAGGTGAGTAGTTGTTGGAGTAGACAGAAGAGTAGTTGTTGGAGTAGACAGAAAAGTAGATGTTGGAGTAGACAGAAAAGTAGATATTGGAGTAGACAGAAAAGTAGATGTTGGAGTAGACAGAAAAGTAGATGTTGGAGTAGACAGAAAAGTAGATGTTCGAGTAGACAGGAGAGTAGATGTTGGAGTGTCAAGAGAGTAAATGTTGGAGTGTAGACAAGAGAGTAGATGTTGGAGTAGACAGAAAAGTAGATGTTGGAGTAGACAGAAAAGTAGATGTTGGAGTAGACAGAAAAGTAGATATTGGAGTAGAACGGAGAGTAAATATTAGATAAGAAGAAGAGTAGATGTTGGAGTAGAAAGGAGAGTAGATAGTACAGTTGATGTTGGAGTAGAATGAGAGTAGATAGGATAGACAGGAGAGTAGATGTTGAGTAGAGGATAGAAAAGTAGACATGAAGTACTATAGACTAGTTAACAGAGTAGATGTAAAAAAATCTATAAAAGTACATCAGAGGAAATTGCTGTTGTGTGGCCTTGACTGCCCTTCCTGCCCTTCTCAAAAATATCCCAACTCCCACGCAGGTGATCGGACAGTTCATGGCCAATGACTCGTCCGGTTTCCTGCCGGGCAGCGCCAGTCTGGCCAGTAAGCTGGGCTTCCAGCGCGAGTCGCGACAGCTCACACTGAACAATGCGCGCCGCCGGCTGCAACAGGTTGGCGGCCAGTTGCGCCTGACGCAGCACCAGATTGACATGGCCTATAATTTCTATCGGACAATATTGAACCGCGGCTGGACTCGAGGCCGGAAGGTGAATTACGTTATTGCCGCTTGCTTGTATATTGTCTGCCGGACTGAGGGCACGCATCATATGCTGCTGGATTTGAGCGACCTGCTGCAGGTTTGTGTGGCCAATTTTACTTTTTGCGTGTTTTTTAGTTGCTTGATTTAGTGAGCATTGGGTCCTTGTTGCATTCAAGCTGGGTCTTTGTTGCATTCAAGTCACTGTTTCTCGGGTCCTTGTAGCAGTTAAGTCACTGCTTCTTGGGTCTTTGTAGCATTTTGGTCACTGCTTCTTGGGTCTTTGTAGCATTTTGGTCACTGCTTCTCGGGTCTTTGTAGCATTTAGGTCAATGCTTTTTGGGTCTTTGTAGCATTAGGTCACTGCTTCTTTGGTCTTAGTAGCATTTTTGGTCACTGCTTCTTGGGTCTTTGTAGCATTTTGGTCACTGCTTCTTGGGTCTTTGTAGCATTTTGGTCACTGCTTCTCGGGTCTTTGTAGCATTTAGGTCAATGCTTTTTGGGTCTTTGTACCATTAGGTCACTGCTTCTTTGGTCTTAGTAGCATTTTTGGTCACTGCTTCTTGGGTCTTTGTAGCATTTTGGTCACTGCTTCTTGGGTCTTTGTAGAATTTAGGTCACTGCTTTTGAGGTCTTTGTAGCATTTTTGGTCACTGCTTCTTGGGTCTTTGTAGCATTTTGGTCACTGCTTCTTGGGTCTTTGTAGAATTTAGGTCACTGCTTTTGAGGTCTTTGTAGCATTTTTGGTCACTGCTTCTTGGGTCTTTGTAGCATTTTGGTCACTGCTTCTTGGGTCTTTGTAGAATTTAGGTCACTGCTTTTGAGGTCTTTGTAGCGTTTAAGTCACTGCGTCATTGTTACCTGGCCATTTGTAAATCACCTTGGCTTAAGTCTTTGTAAGTCAATTTTTCCTCAGGTCTTTATAGCGGGTAGATAATCATTCTCATTTCCCGGGTCTTTGTAGTGTTTGTTAGAATAGCCAATCCCCTAAAGTCTTTGTTGCCTGCTAAAGGTCAACTACCAGCTGTTTCTTTGCATTATTCTTACACCGCTCCTACTCCAGGTAAATGTGTACGTTCTGGGCCGCAGCTACACTGAGATAGCCAAGCGCCTGTGCATCAACATCCCAGCTCTGGATCCGTGCCTCTATATTCAACGATTCGCTCAGAAATTGGAGTTCGGCGACAAGTCCAGAGAGGTGGAAACCACCGCAATGCGACTGCTGCAGCGGATGAAGAAGGACTGGATTGCGGTGGGCAGGCGGCCGGCTGGCCTGGCCGCATCGGCCCTGCTGGTTGCCGGGCGGTTGCATAACTATAATCGGACTGTTGAGGATGTAGCCAGGTTTGTGATTTTATCTCTGAATTCTGTTTTATTACCCCATTGGGATATTTGTACCTGACACTGTGCTCAAGATCCCCTATTGGGATATTTGTGTCTGACACTGTGCTCATGATCCCCTATTGGGATATTTGTGTGTCTGACACTGTACTTAAGATCCCCTATTGGGATATTTGTGTGTCTGACACTGTACTTAAGATCCCCTATTGGGATATTTGTGTCTGACACTGTGCTCAAGATCCCCTATTGGGATATTTGTATCTGACAGTGTTCAAGATCCCCTTATTGGGATATTTGTGTCTGACACTGCGCTCAAGATCCCCTATTGGGATATTTGTGTCTGTGTCTGACACTGTACTCAAGATCCCCAATTATCCCCCATTGTGATATTTGTATCTGACACTGTTTTAAAGATCGACTATTGGGATACTTGTACCTGACACTGTGCTCAAGATCCCCTATTGGGATATTTGGTCAAATCCAAAGCCGCCCAAACCCGCCACAGAATCGCCAAGATCAGCGAGCAGACGGCGCGCAAGCGGCTGCAGGAGTTCGCCAAAACGCCCAGCTCCACCCTCACTATCGAGGAGTTTCTAAGCGTTGACTATGAAGGGGAGCACGATCCGCCCGCCTTCTTGGAGGGCCTCAAGCGGGCCACCACCGACCGGGATGAGACCGATATGGACCGGATGTGCCAGGAGGTCGGCGAACTGGAGGCCCTCATCGATAGGGAGATGGAGAAGCTGCAGGTAAGAGTAGCCAGCCTCTCAGATCCTCAGTTGCTGGGCCAGCTTCCCAGATCCTCAGCCTCCCTTAGTTGCGGAGCCAGCCTCCCAGATCCTCAGTTGCTGGACCAGCCTCCCAAATCCTCAGTTGCTGGGCCAGCCTCCCAGATCCTCAGTTGCTGGGCCAGCCTCCCAGAGTGTCAGTTGCTGGGCCAGCCTCCCAGATCCTCAGTTGCTGGGCCAGCCTCCCAGAGTGTCAGTTGCTGGGCCAGCCTCCCAGATCCTCAGTTGCTGGGCCAGCCTCCCAGATCCTCAGTTGCTGGGCCAGTCTCCCAGATCCTCAGTTGCTGGGCCAGTCTCCCAGATCCTCAGTTGCTGGGCCAGTCTCCCAGATCCTCAGTTGCTGGGCCAGTCTCCCAGATCCTCAGTTGCTGGTCCAGTCTCCCAGATCCTCAGTTGCTGGGCCAGCCTCCCAGATCCTCAGTTGCTGGGCCAGCCTCCCAGATCCTCAGTTGCTGGGCCAGCCTCTCAGATCCTCAGTTGCTGGACAGCCTACCAGCTACTCAAGCTATGCAGATAAAATCCAAGATTCACTCCACCGCACCCCAGGAGCGCCGAGTTCGCGGCATCGTCTCCGGTCTATTCGTAGTCGCTGGAACCGGCACCGCGGCGTCGACCTCTTCAGCAACGGCTGGCCAGCAGCCATCGACACCGGCAGAGCCGGCGGCCGCAGAAAAGCCAGACGTAAAGCCCGACGCTGCCGCTCAGTTTCTGTTGAACTGCGACGATGCCGAAGTGAATCTGAGCGCCCGGCACGTTCTGAAAGACGCCCTGGAAGGCGTTGTCGATGCCGAAGAGCTGGAATGCTGCGTCGACGATCTTCATCAGGCTGTCGGCGCTGGACCATCGTCTCAGCAGCAACAGGAGCAACAGCAGCCTCAGACTTCGTCGAGTTCTTTGACTAGATCTGCTGGTCACGGCGTCGACCATATGATGGCTGCCGTTGGTATCGACATGAAGCCGGCATTGAGTTCGCTCGCTCAGGCGCCTGGCATTATAACAAAATCTGAGTGTTACACTTCCATAGAAACTAAGGTATTGGCTCTTTGATTTGGAAAAATTATTGCCACTTTTAGATACTGGCTCCAGTTTTCCGAAGTCATATCGTGTTTTTGATAGCTTTTAACTTCCTGCAATGGAACCTGGTCCATTTCAAGGTCTCAAACTGGAACACTTCGAGGTCTTTGAGACTGTTGCGGTTGCTTCCAATGTCCTTCAAATGTCCTTATTGGTGTCTGGTTCCTTCCAATGTCCTTCAAATGTCCTTCATTGGTGTCTGATTGATTGATTCCCATATCCTTTGTAGGTATCCGGTTGATTCCAATGTCCTTCATTAGTGTCTGATTGATTCCCATATCCTTCATTGGTGTCTGGTTTCTTCCAATGTTCTTCAAATGTCCTTCATTGGTGTCTGGTTTCTTCCAATGTTCTTCAAATGTCCTTCATTGGTGTCTGGTTTCTTCCAATGTTCTTCAAATGTCCTTCATTGGTGTCTGGTTTCTTCCAATGTTCTTCAAATGTCCTTCATTGGTGTCTGGTTTCTTCCAATGTCCTTCAAATTTCATTCGTTGGTGTCTGGTTTCTTCCAATATCCTTCATTGGTGTCTGGTTTCTTCCAATGTCCTTCATTGGTGTCTGATTGATTCCCATATCCTTTGTAGGTGTCCGGTTGATTCCAATGTCCTTCAAATATCCTTCATTGGTGTCTGGTTTCTTCTAATGTTCTTCAAATATCCTTCATTGGTGTCTGGTTTCTTCCAATGTCCTTCAAATGTCCTTCATTGGTGTCTGGTTTCTTCCAATGTCCTTCAAATGTCCTTCATTGTTGTTTGGTTACTTCCAATGTTCTACGTAGAATGTATATGTATACAAATGTCCCTTCGTTGGTGTCTGGTTTCTTCCAATGTCCTTCAAATGTCCTTAATTGTTTCCTGGTTGCTTCCAATGTCCTTAATTGGTGTCTGGTTGGTCCTAATGTCCTTCAAATGTCCTTCATTGTTGTCTGTCCAACTTTGTCCAGTTGCTTTCAGTGTTCACCAGCGGTCTGATTGCTTTCACAGGCTTTAATTGTAGAGCATTTTTGCTCACTTATTTAATTCTCAGCCGTTCTTGGCGCCAACGGACGACGCTGCCAACGACGGTGAGTTGAGTCTCGAAGGCATCGACGATGAGGAGCTGGAGCGGGAGTACCTGCTCAGCCGGCGAGAGGTGCTGATTAAAGCGCGCGACTGGTACCGGCGCAACGCCGACTGGCTGCGCGACACCGAGAAGCGTCGGGCGAAGCTGGCCGCTGTCGCCGCTGCCGCAGCCGCCGCCGCTTCAGGCGACCCGTCTGGCGTGGGCAGCGTCGACGTTGACGACGACGTCGCTCAGCTGGCGGCCGCCGCCTCCGCCACCGCTACGTCGGCGCCGAGACGGCGAACTAAACGAACAGCCCATGCTAGCGGCATTCAAACCACTGAGCAGGCGATTGAAGTGGCAATCAGGTTTGAGTTTGGGGAGCGATTGACAGGTTTTCGGTTTGGTTCTTTTAGTGTAGATAGCGTGAATTGGCCTCTGGGTACGTGGGCTGGTTAGTATTTATGATAGTGGCTATTTAGGCTAGTAGGTATTTAAGCTAGTGAGTATTTAGACTAGATGGTATTTAGGCTAATGGGTATCTAGACTAGTGGGTATTTAGACTAGTGGGTATTTAGACTAGTGGGTATTTAGACTAGTGGGTATTTAGACTAGTGGGTATTTAGAATAGTGGGTATTTAGGCTAATGGGTATCTAGACTAGTGGGTATCTAGACTAGTGGGTATTTAGACTAGTGGGTATTTAGGCTAGTGGGTATTTAGGCTAGTGGGTATTTAGGCTAGTGGGCATCTAGGCTAGTGGGTATTTAGGCTAGTGGGTATTTAAGCTAGTGGGTCGCGTATTTAAGCATGCGCAGACGTGTGCCTTTTGAGTAGATCGCAAAAAAACTAGTCACGTGTCGCATCAAGCAGAGAAATTTACTTGCGAGATCCCTGGTCATGTAGTTATTAAAAGTACCTCTCCCTTCACCCCAATCCCTCGCCAGATCCAAGCGCTCCCTGTCCTCCAAGATCAACTACGAAGCGTTGAAACTGCTGTCTGAGCCTCTGGTCAAGCAGCAGCCAGGTGAGGAGGCTGCCGCTGCAACTGCCGACCAGCACTCGGCACTTCCCAGTCCGGTTGCGGTGAAGCCGCCGCCAGCTGGCGATGACTTGCCTCCGCCGCCTCCGCCTGCAGTTTCCTCTGCCAACACGCCAATCGACATTGACCATGTCGATGCTCCGTCTACATTGTCGAAACAGGCGTCGACTAGTATTGATGTCGTGTCTTCTGCTGCTCCTGTTCCTGCTCCTGTTTCTGAGCCATTCCAACAAGAATACAGTCAGATCGTTGAAGATCTAGACGATGAGGACGAGTATTACGACGACGACCCGTCTTCGAATGTAGTCCAGCTTTTACGACGCAAAGGAGCCGGCCAGTATGGCGCTGGAGCTGACGACTTTGATGACGAATGGATTGATTGATTAATTTCATTGTAATACCAGTCTTTCATTGTGCCTGCGGGTCAGCTGTTTTTTTCCGCAAGTGCAGATTGCACCGAAGTCAAGGGTGAATAGAATGATTTTGTATATAAAAAGGTAATGAACTACAAGCTATTATTGTATTGGATTGTACCTGTAATGCGTTATTAATCAGCGATAAATTAATTGTAAACAGTTTCTCGCGTTTGCAATCCTAATCGGTATCGTTTTATCGTATGTAGAGGTCTTTCTACTTTAAGTAGTTTTGTTCTGTTTGATTTAAAGCTGCTAGCTGGAAGTCTTGCTGTAAAGGATTAATACAATAGTGTGTAGAAGTAGATATTAAGTAATACTACGAGTTATTACAATATAATATTTTGAATGCTTTTATATTGTTTCTTCTTTGAAACACTAATGCATGCACCTTTTGCAGCCGACGTACGCGCAAATATTGACGAGTGTAAAATACAGGATTTACAGGTGCATGCAACACTCCAATCTCGGGGGCCGTAGCCCAGCGGTCTAGCGCAGGCTCTGGTGTGCCAGCGACCCAGGCTCGATTCCAAGTGCAGTCACATTAATTTGGGGCTGAATTGGAATCTCGGCTTGTTGGCTCTGCTCGTGCAATTAACGGCCTTGAGAGCCAACCCTCCAAGGCGCAGTGAAGTGTACATGCCTAACGATAAAATAAAGTTAGGTACGCTGTACACTCCTGTGTGAGTGTGTGCCTGTGCGTATGACTGTACGTATCCGCGCGCAATTGTGTGCCTGCTCAGGGGAGTCGGCGGAATGGGCAGTAATGCCTCTCGCCAGTTGTGTGCCAATGTCGCTTAAAGTGCGGCAGGGTGCACAAAGCCCCCTGCCTCTAATTAAAAAACACTCCAATCTCGAGTAACTATGGCGTCCTTACTGCATTAGAAGGGACTCATGACGCACTAATAAAAAGGAGCTTATGCAAAAAACGAAGTAAAACAAATAGGAATTTATATAATTTACGATAAAACTCTAAACTCTAGACTAGTAAGCTCTAAACTACAATAACGTAATAAGTTCCTGTGTAAAATCATATGGGAATCCAGGAATATCACAATCGGCAGTACTCTTTTTAGCTTAATTGACTTTCAAATTAACGGGCGCAGCGATTTCTGGTTTTGATAAAGAACGAATACAAAATGTGAACAACATATAGGAATGATTTTACATTTAGAGGCAGTTGGTATTTTTCTATATTGAAACACTATGTGTTGCATTCAAAATGCGATCGTACTTTCAATTTATTCTAACTCAAAGTTTTATTTCAATTTCAAACTATTTACAACTTTACGACAAAACTATTCGTAAGTTTTATTTAAACTAACATGTTTGCAATAAGAAATGAGTTTAAACGTATAAAAATCTTGCAAAATAATCAAAAAATAACTTTTTTCTTTGTATTAAAAAATAAATTTTGTTGTACTAATTGAGAGTTTAACTACAACTTTTAACTGGTATTTGTTTCGTATAAAATTATGCGAATCTATTTTATCTGTTCATTCATTAATTGAGTCGTTTTGAGGTTTAAGCCTTTAACTTTAGACCAAAGTAGACTAAAAGACCGTTGTTATTTTATCGTATTTACTAAACGATTCTTTGCGTTAAACTCAATATTCTACATTAAAAAACTTACAAACGCAATATCGTGAATATGTTTTACTTGTACAAGTAACTGTTATTATTCGTTTTTTGGAATCATCGTATTGCTTAAAAAGCTAGTCTTTAAAATATCCTTACACTACAGACTCACAAAGTGTCCGTGACATGGCGAAACATGGTTGTTATTTTTATGCTAAATTAAAATTACACATCGGCTATGGAAAAGCATAACTGGACTAACTGGCCTGTTTAGTTAGATATTTAATAATAAGCCTAAATAATTTATAATAAAAGTTTGGCATTTAGTTTTCTCTTTTAGTTTTTCAAAGTTTAATTTTTTTAATTTGGTAGCGATGCTTGTTTTTTTTTAAATAATAGAAAAATAAAGGCCAACACCAACATATAACTATAAGTAAATTATTATAGCCAATGCATTTTGACACAAGTGGTCATCTTCAGGGCTTGCACTCATGGTTCACAATTCCAAATATTTAAATAAATAAAGAAAATCAAAAACTGTATAGGGAAATAGACAAATGGGTTTAGTCCAGTTGATAATTGTATATTAAGAGAAAAATAAATTAATTTTTTAGGCCATCACACAGAACAAAGAAACAAAAGCAAACAATATTGGCAGGGAAAAAGCCACAAACCCACACCAAGCCTAGAAAACTTTGAGCTATAAACTGACTCCTCCACCTACAAGCTAAGTATTTAGACTAGATTTATGATGCTTAATGTACAAGGCTTCTAGCACTCTGAGTTTGCTAGGCTTATCAAATCTATATCTAGGCCTATCCAGAACAGTGAAAAGCTTAGTCAACTTATGCTCACAATAAGCATTACAACTAAGCAAGTGATCATGCATATGATGCATAGCAGTTATTCATTCTATGCTCCCTAGCCCTAGTGTATAGGTGCCTTTTGGTTTTTCCTATATAGGAAATTATGTTCTGATCACCAGAGCAACAAAATTGATAGATGACATTAGCAGACAGAGCTCTAGGGGCCTTCAACTTTAACCTGCTAACAAACTGGCCGATTTTGGCAGTCTGAAACACAACCATGACCCGAAAATTGAAATACTTCAAGAAATTTCTTTTAAGCCTCTTTTCCAGACTCAGGGATAGGACACCAAGGTCTAAAGAATAGGAGTTTGATTGGATACATGCAAATTTGGCAACAAACAAATTCGGTAACAGAGATTCACAATGGACTAATTTGGCAAAAACAAATTCGGCAACAATCTAGGCAAATTTGGGGTCACGTCTTTTTATAGCTAGTAAAAACAAGTTAAAGCAAACTACATGTAAAAAGGCTTTCTTACAATACACGTGATGAAAGTTTAAAAAATGTGAAATAATGCCCACAAAAGCATGCTAAAGGAACCAAAAAAGTGTTTTGTTAAATTGGACATCCTACATTTTGAGAAATCTGAGTAGTGAAAAAGGGCCATGAAAAGTGAAAAGGAAATATGAAATATGAAATTAACAAACATTTCTTGGAAAGAACTTAAAACTCAATAAGAATAAATTATAATAGATTAAACACACTTTGTTAAAAAGGGAAAGCTAATCTGCATTATAGAATACCATTCTACAAAAAGAATTATCCAAATCATAGGCAATTGTTTTTCTTTCATTAATTGTCACCAAATTTGCCTAAATTGTCGCCAAAATTGCTTTTGCCCAACTAGTCCATTGTGAATCTCTATTGCCAAATTTGTTTGTCGCCAAACTGCTCAGCACCTGTTTGATCAGCACATCACTGGAACTAATAAATGTGGGTTTGCGGTATACCTTAGTGCTAACAGTGTCCAGACTCAACTCAACCTCAATGTCAAGAAAGGGCAACTTCTTATCATCCCCTTTCATGGTGAACCAAATGTTTGGGTAAGTAGAGTTTAGCACTTGAAGAAATTGACTTTGCTTACTAGCCTCATTGAAGATTGCAAAGGTATTATCAACATATCTCTTATAGAAGGTTGGAGCATAGGGAAGAGATATCCACTGCTTCTCCCAGTGTGCCATGCAAATGTTAGCTAGTGTGGAAGCAAGCAGGCTACCCATGGCACACCTGTCAACTTGGCAATTAGTATTTGTCTTGGAAGAGAAAGATACCCAAAGTAGCAATAAGTCAACAGCTTCCTAAACATCCCTTTTGGAATTTCAGGAGACTCAGCAAAGACAAGGTCAGTTAAGTTGACTCAAGCCAAAGTCTAATCATTTAATGCATAAATTATATAGTTTGAGCTATGCCTAACTTATATTTGTAGTTACTATATAAATAACAATAAATCATTCTGATATTAGATAAGAGCTAGGCCTATTAATTCCTAAATAAGTGTAAGGACTTAGATCCAGTCTAACTAGGCATATTTTAAACAGTAATCACATTGTTTCATAAAGTTAAGGCTAGTATGGCTTAAAATATACAAATTATTATTTTTTATATGAGCGTACTTTCTATTTGACACTATGGACTATAGTTCCTAGATGTATTTCACACTATAGTCTACATATTTGTATGCCAAAATAATGTATACCATATTTGGGTCATTATATTTATAGGAATTTTTCCTACCAGAAGGCCACCAATGACTAGACTATGGTATATAATAATAGAAGATGCCATAAACTTATTGCTACAATATAATTAGCACTTTGCAAATTAAGCTTAAGGTAATAACTAGTTGTCTTGCCTATTTAATTAGCTAAATTTTACTTTTCTTTATTCATGCCCAGTTTTAAAGTTCCATAAATCACAAGATATCAACATATTTAAGCAGTTTATTCAGGAGATTTTATTCTCTGTGTGTTGTTTGCTTTTAAATTTTATTCTATTAAATCTAAAAAGACATGATTGACGATTTGAAAAGTGAGCAAGCCACTAAGCCGCCATCGGCTGTGTCGGCATTCTGGCACAATATTTCTATGCGATACCAAGCAGCTCTAGACAAGTGCACACCATTCACTACTGGCCGATGGGTTGGGTTCTGCTTACTGTTCCTGCTGTTTGCTTTGCGAATTCTTTTAGTGCAGGTAAGTTTTTTATGGGGGTTGCAAATGTTCCACTTTTAGTCTGTTTGTGTATGGGATTAGAGTCGAGCTTAATCAGGGCTTTTAATTATAATAATATTTAGTTGTTCAAGTACCCCGAAATCAGAATTAAGCTGGAGATGATGAACACATCGAAATCATTATTAAAGTGGTGACGATGAACACGCTGAAATCGTCATCTAGCTTGTGATAATGAGCACCCCGAAATCATCATCTAGCTGGTGATGGTGAGCACCCCGAAATCATCATCCAAGAAGAGATGATAAGCACCCCGAAATCATTTTTTCAGCTGGTTATGATGAGCACCCCGAAATGATCATCCAGCTGGTGATGATGAGCACCCCGAAATCATCATCTAGCTGGTGATGGTGAGCACCCCGAAATCATCATCCAAGAAGAGATGATAAGCACCCCGAAATCATTTTTTTCAGCTGGTTATGATGAGCACCCCGAAATCATCATCTAGCTGGTGCTGGTGATGAGCACTCGAAATCATCATCCAGATGGAGATAATGGATATTTTAATTTTACGCTTGTGTACTTTTACCAATTAAATTTTCATTCGCAATCAAAAGTGATATAAATTGACATTTGCCTTAATTCAATTCTCGCAGGGATTCTACATAATCGCCTACGCATTGGGTATCTACCTATTAAACCTGCTAATTGGTTTTCTGACCCCAATGGACGCCGTGTCGCTGGACGAGGACGGGCCCAGCCTGCCAACCAGGGCCAGCGAAGAGTTTCGGCCGTTCATTCGAAGACTGCCGGAGTTCAAGTTCTGGTAGGCAGGCTGTAGTAGGGGGCTTTGGGGGCGTGCTCATGCTCACTGAGTGTTGTTTTGTCGATTGTAAGAAAATTTACTCAGTATTGAATCGAATGTAGTATTGACTTACGACTGAAAGGTCGGGGGTTCGATTCTCGACCGAGTTTTAACCATTTGTGTCCTTGAGCAAGATACTTAACTCTCTGCATTGCTTCAGTTCAGCCAGCTGTAAAATGGGTGCCAGCATTAGCTGGGGTAATTGAGGTGCAATCGCTTATTACTTTTACTGACTATTAGAAGGTCAAAGAGCTGATACAGTACACCCTGCGTGAGCTTGTGTATGAGTGCGGTGCCCGCGTACAGTATTTGCGCTTTTGTATGTGCTCAGGGAATGGAAAGTGCTGTCTAGTAAAGGATTTACGAATTCGAATTAAATAAAAGTACACAACTTGCCCAACACCATGTCAGGTACTCTTCAACCAGGGCCACAGTGATCTCCCTGTTCTGCACTCTAGTGCCGGCATTCGACATACCAGTATTCTGGCCCATACTAGTTATGTACTTTTTCTTGCTGTTCACTCTGACTATGAAGCGACAGATTAAGGTGAGAAAGTTCACGTCTGATAAAATTGTCTATATAATTGCAGAAGCTAGAGTGAAGAAGATGATTTATAACTCAATTGTCCCCCCTCAGCACATGATCAAGCATCGTTACATTCCGTTCACCTACGGCAAGCCGCAGCACAAAGGACGCGAGGACAATGCAAGTCCTGTTGGAAGTCAGCACGCCGCTAAGTCCTAACTGGTCGAATCTGACTGCACTGTGCAACTTATAATGTGCATGATTTGTCTTTTTAACATGGTAACTCTCTGTTTTGTACGTTAAAAATAGTCTTTTGAAATGGGTTTTGGTGATGGTAAACTTTGGAGGCTTTTGCTGTTGATTTCGAGCCTTAAGAATCCTGAAGGATTCTGTGTGACTGCTGAACTTCAGTAATCCTGAAGGATTCTGTGTGACTGCCGAACTTCAGCAATCCTGAAGGATTCTGTGATTGCTGAACTTCAGTAATCCTGAAGGATTCTGTGATTGCTGAACTTCAGTAATCCTGAAGGATTCTGTGACTGCCGAACTTCAGTAATCCTGAAGGATTCTGTGTGACTGCCGAACTTCAGTAATCCTGAAGGATTCTGTGTGACTGCCGAACTTCAGTAATCCTGAAGGATTCTGTGTTTGCTGAACTTCAGTAATCCTGAAGGATTCTGTGTGACTGCCGAACTTCAGTAATCCTGAGTTTTTAGAGAATATTAATAACTATAATGTTACTTCATGCTATATGTCGGGTATAAAAAGGAAAATCTTGTCCTTATTTCTGTTTTCAAATTGTTTCCTTTCATATTGTTGGCGAATGAGTTTGATGCTGCTTATAATAATAATTTGGTATAAAATTCAGCACAAAAACGCGCTACATATGCCAGTCCCGTGTGCGTAAGTAGAATATATAAAATATAAATATTGCATCGAGCAAAGTTGTTGCTATTTGAAATTTATTCAGAACCTTTTCTCCAGCGGCAGGCAGCTCTCTACCGCATAAATTATGCTAATTAGGTTGCTTCCTACCTTGTTGCAGTTTAAAAAAAACAAAAATAAACTCAAAGGCAATATGTGACGGCCAAAGTGACCAAATTGTGTCTGACCTCTATTTGTCCCCTTTGCCCTTGTGTCTAAATAAAACACATGAAATCGTATTGACTAGTCTTGAACAGAAATCAATTTGATAAATGAGATAATGAATTTTGTTCATATTCCTTTCTAGATTCGGTTTGTTTAAGGTTCTATCTTTCTGAGAAAAAGACTTTATTGATCAAATGTAAACCGTAGTGTTTAGTCGATTATGATGTCATAAGGTTCGATATGAGTAGTTAACTATTAATCTACTAATGCTATTTTCAATTTGTTTTAAAATGTTTACAATTAAATAAAAAACATCTTACTGCCTTCCAGTGTGCACCCGCATCCTAGAATAATTAAATTCTGCATTAGGTTTCAGACACAATGATGCAGCCTAATTCAATTGTTGCAAAATTAATTTAACAATTTATCTTTATAAAAGTGTATTTCTATGCGTAAAAGTTTTATTGTCCCTGCTACATTATGTCATAAATAATTTGCTAGCTGATTTGCACTGCGACTTCTCTGGTGTTCGAATCATTTTCTTCTCAAGTTTGTTAAAATTTTAAATTTTAGTTCCAATTTGCATGCGGTTGAACACATCGTGTAAAACCCACCCCCAGAAACTCCATCAAAAATCCGCCCCCCAACCTTCAGAAACTCCATTAAAAATCCGCCCCCCCCCTCCAAAGACTCCATTAAAAATCCTCCTACAATTTGCTCCCTCCTCAGAAATTCCATCAAAAGTCCGCCCCCCAGAAACTCCATCTTAAATCCGCCCCCCCTCAGAAACTCCATCTAAAATCCGCCCCCCCCTCAGAAACTCCATCTTAAATCCGCCCCCCCCCTCAGAAACGCCATCTAAAATCCGCCCCCCCCCCTCAGAAACTCCATCTAAATTCCCCCTCTCAGTAACTACATCTAAATTCCTCCCCTCTCAGAAACTCCATCTAAATTCCCCCCCTCTCAGTAACTACATCTGAATTCCCCCTCTCAGTAACTACATCTAAATTCCCCCCCACTCAGTAACTACATCTAAATTCCCCCCCTCTCAGTAACTACATCTAAATTTCCCCCTTTCAGTAACTACATCTAAATTCCCCCTCTCAGTAACTACATATAAATTTCCCCCTTTCAGTAACTACATCTAAATTCCCCCTCTCAGTAACTACATCTAAATTCCCCCCTCTCAGTAACTACATCTAAATTCCCCCCTCTCAGTAACTACATCTAAATTCCCCCCCTCTCAGTAACTACATCTAAATCCCCCCTTCTCAGTAACTACATCTAAATTCCCCCCTTTCAGTAACTACATCTAAATTCCCCCCCTCTCAGTAACTACATCTAAATTCCCCCCTCTCAGTAACTACATCTAAATCCCCCTTCTCAGTAACTACATCTAAATTCCCCCCCTTTCAGTAACTACATCTAAATTCCCCCCCTCTCAGTAACTACATCTAAATTCCCCCCTCTCAGTAACTCCATCTGAAATCCGCCCTCCCCTCAAAAACTCCATCTAAAATCCGCCCCCCCTCAGAAACTCCATCTAAAATCCGCCCCCCCTCAGAAACTCCATCTAAAATCCGCCCCCCCCCTCAGAAACTCTATCTAAAATCCGCCCTCCCCTCAGAAACTCCATCTAAAATCCGCCCTCCCCTCAGAAACTCCATCTAAAATCCGCCCTCCCCTCAGAAACTCTATCTAAAATCCGCCCTCCCCTCAGAAACTCCATCTAAAATCCGCCCTCCCCTCAGAAACTCCATCTAAAATCCGCCCCCTAAATCTGGTCAACATTTCAGGCCAACAGTTGAAACACGGGGTGCATCTGTCATCGGCAATACAGAGTACGCGGTGCACTCCTAATAAAGCAAATAAATACCCAAAGCAAATGGGCAATCAAGTTGGCAGTGTTAGCAGCGCGGAAGTCAATAATAAGTATAACCAATGCTTGCAAGATCTCACTGAGTACGAACTGCAGACTAAGCTTAAAGAGACTGCATTTTTTAAAGTTGTTCGATCGAGGTATGTTCTAAATGTCAAGTTTATTGATGTTTAATTACTGCAAATATTTTTCAGTATTACAGACAGTTTCTACTTGTTACCGCTTATTTTCAGACACTCGGAAGGCGATGTTGTGCTCAAGGTGTACATTCCGCCTAATTCTAGCGTACCCATAAAAGAGTATTTAGATCGTATTGACGCCCAGAAGAGGGTCTTTCCTAATCCTACCAATGCCAATGTCCTGCCCTATCAGAGGTAGGCAATTTCTGTTTGTGTGCAATGCAAATTATTAGTATACTGCATCTCATGGTTTGAGTATTTAACTGAATTAACAACTTTAATCAGAACTATAAACTCACTCTCACTGAATCACTCTAAAGTACAATAAGTACTCTGAGACACCACATTAAAATGCAATAGGTACTCTGAGACACCACACTGAAGTACAATAAGTACTCTGAAACACCACACAGAAGTACAATAAGTACTCTGAAACATCACTCTAAAGTACAATAAGTACTCTAAAACACCACACTGAAGTACAATAAGTACTCTGAGACACCACACTGAAGTACAATATGTACTCTGAAACACCACACTGAAGTACAATAAGTACTCTGAAACATCACTCTAAAGTACAATAGGTACTCTAAAACACCACACTAAAGTACAACAAGTACTCCGAGACAGCACACTGAAGTACAATATGTACTCTGAGACATCATACAACCCCCACTACAGATGCCATTATTCGGAGCGCTACGCCTGTCTAGTGCGTCAGTTTGTAAAGTACAGCCTCTACGATAGAATGGACACTCGGCCGTTTCTATTGGACGTAGAGAAGCGTTGGATCGCCTTCCAGCTATTGTGTGCAATCGCTACGCTAAACAAAGTGTCACTGTGTCACGGCGATATTAAAAGTGAAAACGTCCTGCTCACTAGTTGGGGCTGGGTACTATTGACGGATTTCGCTCCTTTTAAACCCGTATTTTTGCCAGACGATAATCCGGCAGATTATAGCTTCTATTTTGACATTTCTGGTCGAAGGACTTGCTACATTGCCCCTGAGCGATTCTATCATGCTAATCGATCTTCCGCTTATGGTAAGGCAGCGGCTGCTTCTGCTAGTGGAGTCGCTTCAACCGCTGCTGTCGAGCCCGATGCAGACTTTGGCCTCAGTCAAAAACAACAGAATGTGGTAGGCACATTTCTTAGAAACTGTGGTGTTTTCAAGGCTTATTAAAATTGTGTTTCTATTTTAACAAACCAAAATATAGTTACATCCGCTTTCAGTTCACTTTTAAAGTCACGTACATCGTAATTTTGTAAGCGCGGATGAAATTTGCATTTCTTAGAAACCGTGTTTTTGAAGGCTGCTTCTTTATTAAAAAAGATAGTAACGTCACACTCATTTATCAGCTCACTTTAAATTTTAATAAGTTTAAATAAATTCATAGTTTAATATTTATTTCGCTGTCAGGCCTTGAAAGTTAAGCAATATTAGCCCGGGTTAGTTAGTACTTAGTTATCATCATATCTAAAATTTGATTTTATATTGAAAACTAACAGAAACGCGGACAACTGGAGCACAGCATGGATGTGTTCTCCGCTGGATGCGTACTATTAGAACTGTTTAGCGAAGATTCCAATAGTCAGCCATTCGATCTGTCTCAATTGTTGGCATTTAAAAAAGATCAATACACGCCTACTAAACTGATACTGCGACTGGCGGATGAGAATATTCGGGTGAGAATTTGACTCTTACCATTATGGTTCGTAACTTGACTGATCCTAATGAATTCGCGCCTCTAAAATACCACAATGGCACCCTTTATGATGCCCCAATGACACCCTTTATGATTTCCCCAATGACACCCTTTATGATGCCCCAATGACACCCTTTATGATTTCCCCAAGGACACCCTTTATGATGCCCCAATGGCACCCTTTATGATGCCCCAATGACACTCTTTACCCCAATGACACCCTTTATGATGCCCCAATGACACCCTTTATGATTTCCCCAATGACACCCTTTATGATGCCCCAATGACACCCTTTATGATTTCCCCAAGGACACCCTTTATGATGCCCCAATGGCACCCTTTATGATGCCCCAATGACACCCTTTATGATGCCCCAATGGCACCCTTTATGATGCCCCAATGACACTCTTTACCCCAATGACACCCTTTATGATGCCCCAATGACACCCTTTATGATGCCCCAATGACACCCTTTATGATGCCGCAATGACACCCTTATTGATGCCCCAATGGCACCCTTTATGATGCCCCAATGACACCCTTATTGATGCCCCAATGACACTCTTTATGATGCCGCAATGACACCCCTTATGATGCCACCATGACACCCATCACTGTGCCACCATGACACCCATCACAGTGCCATCATGACACCCATCACAGTGCCACCATGACACCAATCACAGTGCCACCATGACACCCATCACAGTGCCATCATGACACCCATCACAGTGCCATCATGACACCCATCACAGTGCCACCATGACACCCATCACTGTGCCACCATGACACCCATCACAGTGCCATCATGACACCCATCACAGTGCCACCATGACACCAATCAGAGTGCCACCATGACACCCATCACAGTGCCACCATGACACCCATCACTGTGCCACCATGACACCCATCACTGTGCCACCATGACACCCATCACTGTGCCACCATGACACCCATCACTGTGCCACCATGACACCCATCACAGTGTCACCATGACACCCATCACAGTGCCACCATGACACCCATCACAGTGTCACCTTGACACCCATCACAGTGCCATCATGACACCCATCACTGTGCCACCATGACACCCATCACAGTGTCACCATGACACCCATCACAGTGCCATCATGACACCCATCACAGTGCCATCATGACACCCATCACAGTGCCACCATGACACCCATCACAGTGCCACCATGACACCAATCACAGTGTCACCATGACACCCATCACAGTGCCATCATGACACCCATCACAGTGCCATCATGACACCCATCACTGTGCCATCATGACACCCATCACAGTGCCACCATGACACCCATCACTGTGCCACCATGACACCCATCACTGTGCCACCATGACACCCATCACTGTGCCATCATGCACCCATCACAGTGCCATCATGACACCCATCACAGTGCCACCATGACACCCATCACAGTGCCACCATGACACCAATCACAGTGTCACCATGACACCCATCACAGTGCCATCATGACACCCATCACAGTGCCATCATGACACCCATCACAGTGCCATCATGACACCCATCACAGTGCCACCATGACACCCATCACAGTGCCATCATGACACCCATCACTGTGCCACCATGACACCCATCACTGTGCCACCATGACACCCATCACTGTGCCACCATGACACCCATCACTGTGCCACCATGACACCCATCACTGTGCCACCATGACACCCATCACTGTGCCACCATGACACCCATCACAGTGCCATCATGACACCCATCACAGTGTCACCATGACGCCCTCAAATAGCTTCTAAAGGAAAAAATAAATTAAAAAAGCTGGTTAACCAACCAGGACCTGATCACCACCATGCTGAGCAAAGAACCGCTGAGTCGCCTATCTGGCGAGGAGCTGCTCATTCAACAGCGAGGCAAAGCGTTCCCGGACTATTTTTACACCTTTCTAAAGACCTACTTGGCCCCGTTCGCCTCGGAGATACAGCTGCCGGATGATAAGATTGCTAGACTGAAGAAGTAAGGGCTTGGTTGAGTTGTTTACTCAGTTATCGAATACTCATTTCAACAAAGCTCGAGCTAAAAAATCTTCGGGCTTGTAAATCTTCGAGTTTGTGAAGCTTCAAGGTTGTGAATCTTCGAGCTTGTGAAGCTTCAAGGTTGTGAATCTTCGAGGTTGTGAAGCTTCAAGGTTGTGAATCTTCGAGCTTGTGAAGCTTCAAGGTTGTGAATCTTCGAGCTTGTGAAGCTTCAAGGTTGTGAATCTTCGAGCTTGTGAAGCTTCAAGGTTGTGAATCTTCGAGCTTGTGAAGCTTCAAGGTTGTGAATCTTCGAGTTTGTGAAGCTTCAAGGTTGTGAATCTTCGAGCTTGTGAAGCTTCAAGGTTGTGAATCTTCGAGTTTGTGAAGCTTCAAGGTTGTGAATCTTCGAGCTTGTGAAGCTTCAAGGTTGTGAAGCTTCAAGGTTGTGAATCTTCGAGCTTGTGAAGCTTCAAGGTTGTGAAGCTTCGAGCTTGTGAAGCTTCAAGGTTGTGAAGCTTCAAGGTTGTGAATCTTCGAGCTTGTGAAGCTTCAAGGTTGTGAATCTTCGAGCTTGTGAAGCTTGAGTTTGTGAATCTTGGAGTTTGTGAATCTTTGAATTTGTGAATCTTTAGGCTTGTGAATCTTCAGGCTTGTGAATCTTCAGGCTTATGAATCTTCAGGTTTGTGAATCTTCAGGTTTGTGAATCTTCAGGCTTGTGAATCTTCAAGCTTGTGAATCTTCGAGATTGTGAATCTTCAGGCTTGTGTGAATCTTCGAACTTGTGAATCTTCAAGATTGTGAATCTTCAGGCTTGTGAATCTTCGAGCTTGTGGATATTCAGGCGTGTGAAGCTTTGCGCTTGTGAATCTTCAGGCTTGTGAATCTTCGGGCTTGTGAATCTTCGAACTTGTGAATATTCAGGCTTGTGAAGCTTTGAGCTTGTGAATCTTCAGGTCGGCAAACATCCCGTCGGGCAGTGCCCTTGTCGAAACCGAAGTTAGATAGTTTGAAATACAATTAAAAATCAATATCTACTCACCTAAAAGACATTGTGAGCATTGATATTCCATTTACGAGTGTATATTCTCTTGACACAACTTTCAGAGCCCTATTCACCCAGAGTCACATTGCAAAGTTTCTCATATTGGATAGCGACAAGAAGTCCGAACGGAACGTTGGATTAGTAATCATTTTGAACTTGTTGACCTCGTCAGTTCGGCACGTTCGCTTTGCCCAATCGAAACTGGACGGTTTGAAGTGCTTGGAGAAACTGGCCTGCCATCTGCCTGATCACATCGTGCTCGACCGGATACTGCCGTATATTGTGAGCTTCTCCCAGAATCCTCATTTAATCCTTCATCAATCTGCTCAACAGAATCCCTAGTTATCTCTTCATTACCTGCCTGTTTCTTTATCATCATCACCAGCATGTTCCACAGAATCCCTCTATTCATCATCATCATCACCAGCATGTTTCACAGAATCCCTCTATTATCCTTCATCATCATCACCAGGCTGTTCCCCAGAATCCCTCTATTATCCTTCATCATTATCACCAACCTGTTCCCCAGAATCCCTCTATTATCCTTCATCATTATCACCAACCTGTTCCCCAGAATCCCTCTATTATCCTTCATCATCATCACCAGTATGTTCCCCAGAATCCCTCTATTATCCTTCATCATCATCACCAGCATGTTCCCTAGAATCCCTCTATTATCCTTCATCATCATCACCAGCATGTTCCCCAGAATCCCTCTATTATCCTTCATCATCATCACCAGCATGTTCCCCAGAATCCCTCTATTATCCTTCATCATCATCACCAGCATGTTTCACAGAATCCCTCTATTATCCTTCATCATCATCACCAGGCTGTTCCCCAGAATCCCTCTATTATCCTTCATCATTATCACCAACCTGTTCCCCAGAATCCCTCTATTATCCTTCATCATTATCACCAACCTGTTCCCCAGAATCCCTCTATTATCCTTCATCATTATCACCAACCTGTTCCCCAGAATCCCTCTATTATCCTTCATCATTATCACCAACCTGTTCTCCAGAATCTATAGTATCCCTATATAACTCTGCCCTAATCCCAAATCCTCAGCTGGACATGATGACGGATTCCAGCAGCCGAGTTCGGTCTGGCGCGATCCTCAGTCTCGCCAACACCGTGGGCCGAATCGATACAGTCGGCTACAAATACGTCAATCTGTTTGCCGACTACATCTTCCCCACAGTGGAGCACCTGTCTAGGGACGTCTCAGTACAGGTGCGCTCGTCGCTGGCCGAAATTCTCGGCCGTCTGGCCGATACGGCTAAGAAGTTTTTGGACAGCGTCCGCGAACAGTCGATGGCCGCTTGGCTGCCACCGATGGAGGGTCAAAATGCGACGACTACTGCGCTTAGTCAGCAGGAGGCTCAGCATCTGAGGGCCATCAATTTCGAGGCGGAATTGCAATCGTTGAGGCGGACTGTCTCTGGTTTGACTGTCACTCTGCTGCACGATTCCTGTCCCGCTGTAAAACAGGTCCGCTGGGTTTTATTAAAAACCTCTCAGTTGCTATGGTGTCAAATTAGTTGCTATGGTGTCTGATTGGTTGCTATGGTGTCTGATTGGTTGCTAGGGTGTCTGGTTGCTAGGGTGTCTGATTGGTTGCTATGGTGTCGGATTGGTTGCTATGGTGTCTGATTGGTTGCTATGGTGTCGGATTGGTTGCTATGGTGTCTGATTGGTTGCTATGGTGTCTGATTGCTAGGGTGTCTGATTGGTTGCTAGGGTGTCTGGTTGCTAGGGTGTCTGATTGGTTGCTATGGTGTCGGATTGGTTGCTATGGTGTCTGATTGGTTGCTATGGTGTCGGATTGGTTGCTATGGTGTCTGATTGGTTGCTATGGTGTCTGATTGCTAGGTTGTCTGATTGGTTGCTATGGTGTCTGATTGGTTGTTATGGTGTCTAATTGGTTGCTATGGTGTCTAATTGGTTGCTAGGGTGTCTGATTAGTTGCTATGGTGTCTGATTAGTTGCTAGCAGGGATCTTATATTCCCTAGATAGGCCACTTTGTACGGCGGTAATAGGGAAAGTGCAACCGCTGTTTTTCGTAACTTGTGTGAAAAAGCCGACGTGGGTTGCTTATAAATTTGAGTTCAGTAGCTTAGGACATAAACGCTATTTTTTGAGAATTTAATAAAACTTCTCATAATTTAATAAAAAGCTACTCAGTCAAACTAAAAATAATGCATGCACTGCAGAGACTACTGACGAAATTGAGTTCAGTAGTTGATTTTCGCGCTGTCGCGAGTTGCAAATTTTTTTACATTAGCTTCTATGGCCACATAAGTGGTTGATGAGTGGCCCATCTTGTGTATATATGATCTTTGGTTGCTAGGGTGTCTGATTAGTTGCTATGGTGTCAGATTGGTTGCTAGGGTGTCTGATTAGTTGCTATGGTGTCTGATTGGTTGCTATATGGTGTCTGATTGGTTGCTATGGTGTCTGATTGGTTGCTATGGTGTCTGATTAGTTGCTATGGTGTCTGATTGGTTGCTATATGGTGTCTGATTGGTTGCTATGGTGTCTGATTGGTTGCTATGGTGTCTGATTGGTTGCTCTGGTGTCTGATTGGTTGCTATATGGTGTCTGATTGGTTGCTATATGGTGTCTGATTGGTTGCTATGGTGTCTGATTGGTTGCTATGGGGTCTGATTGGTTGCTATGGTGTCTGATTGGTTGCTATGGTGTCTGATTGGTTGCTCTGGTGTCTGATTGGTTGCTATGGTGGCTGATTGGTTGCTATGGTGTCTGATTGGTTGCTATGGTGTCTGATTGGTTGCTATGGTGTCAAATGGGTTGCTATGAAGTCGGAATGCTGATGCATGGTGAATAATGTTCTCAAACCGCATACTTCAGTCCGTGCTCTGCTCCGACGCGCTCCGCCTATGCACGTTCTTCGGCCGGCGCGAAGCCTCCGATCACGTGATGTCGCACGCGATCACGTTTCTAAACGAGGGCCCGGACCTGAGATGGAGCTTCTACGAGCAGCTGTACTGCATGGTGGCTTTCATTGGCGATCACGGCGCCGAGATGCTGGTGCCGCTGCTTGAACAGGGGCTGGCAGACCCGGATCCCGCAGTGCTGGTGGCCGCCCTGATCTGCCTGCGCTCCCTCGTTGCCGACAGATCCAGCGACGTTGGCAGGCGATTCGGCGCGCCTCTCTGCGCCAAGTGAGTTGGTTGAGTAGCTTGTAGCGGCTAGTAATGATGATTGATATGTGGCGTTAAGCTGTTTTTATATGTAGCGATTCGCTTCTAAATTCCTTTTTGAAGACTTGCAATTTACGCCTGTAATTCCTCATTCTCAAAGAATCGCTACTATAATTGCTTTAAAGAAGCCTTAAGTTCCCTTGCCTTAAGTTTCCCCCAAAAGAATCGCCACTAAATCCCCCCTCATAGTATCGCCACTAAATTCCCCCAAAAGAATCGCCACTAAATTCCCCCAAAAGAATCGCTACTAAATTCCCCCAAAAGAATCGCCACTAAATTCCCCCAAAAGAATCGTCACTAAATTCCCCAAAAGAATCGCTTTTAAATTCCCCCAAAAGCATAGTCACTAAATTCCCCTCAAAAAATTGCTGCTAAGACTAAATTCCCCCTGCCGCACCCCAATAGATCCCTGCCGCTGCTCAGCCATCCGGACGTATTCGTTCGGCACGCAGCCGCCGGCTTGCTGTGCGCCACCGCCGGTCGCCTCGGGCCCGCCGAATTCCACTGCCGTCTGGTGGCGCCGGACAGTCCGAACTCGCCGCGGGTGTCCGACCACCTGCCGGCCGCTGCCAAACGGCTGGCGGGAAGTCAGCGGCACCTCGCCAACGAAGTGCTGGTGCTCAGCGCCCTAGGGCCTCCCGTGCCGCCAGCCGCTTGGCGTTGCCTAGCAACCACTCCGCGTCATCTGGTTGAGCGGCTGTTCGTTGCACTGGAGGAGCGGCGACATGTTCGGCTGCGCTGTCAGACGGCTGGGGCTGGCAACATTCAGGACTCGGCGGGGGGCAGTGGGGACGAGTCGGGCGCTGCCGCTGACGGTGAGGACTGAGTCGCCCTCCCAGATCCTCAGTTGCTGGGCCAGCCTCCCAGATCCTCAGTTGCTGGGCCAGCCTACCAGAGTGTCAGTTGCTGGGCCAGCCTCCCAAATCCTCAGTTGCTGGGCCAGCCCCCCAGATCCTCAGTTACTGGGCCAGCCTCCCAGATCCTCAGTTACTGGGCCAGCCTCCCAGATCCTCAGTTACTGGGCCAGCCTCCCAGATCCTCAGTTACTGGGCCAGCCTCCCAGATCCTCAGTTACTGGGCCAGCCTCCCAGATCCTCAGTTACTGGGCCAGCCTCCCAGATCCTCAGTTACTGGGCCAGCCTCCCAGATCCTCAGTTACTGGGCCAGCCTCCCATATCCTCAGTTGCTGGGCCAGCCTCCCAGATCCTCAGTTGCTGGGCCAGCCTCCCAGATCCTCAGTTGCTGCTCTCCCTAAGCCCGCAACCACTCAGCAACCCCTGCAAGACCTCCCCCGCCCCGCCCCGCAGGCCCTCAGCAGCCGTGCTACGCCAGGCTAGAGGAGGACGCGGCCGCCCTCCTAGCCAAACTCGGCCACCTCGGCCTGGAAGAATCCATGGAGGATCGCCTGTTGGCGCTGCGCGACCTGGCGCTGAAGCAGACGACCGCCAGCTCCGCAGCCGCATTGTCAACGCCGTCAGTGTCGTCCGCCGCGGTTGATTACATCGGCGTCGAACGCTTGAAGCTGTCGGATTTGGCAACTGTGACCGAGCAGCAGTCGGTGCTGCCCAGGCATCTGTCTCTGTCAGCCACTGGCGTGACGGTCTCGGCGTCGAATGTCGTCGCTGCGTCGGTCTTGGCTGGCCAGCCTGCGGCATCATCGCTGGCCTCGATGGGTGCAGCGGCGCCGGCGGCGTCTCTTGGGGCGACTGCCGCTAGCGACTTCGCTTCCGGGTCTTCGGTTGCAGTTGCCGGATCGTCGCCGTCTGCAGGTGGCGGAGCTCCGGCGGGTTCCGTTTCCATAGCAACCACTGCCGCCGCTGGTGTTGTCCTGCCGCCAGCCTCCGGCCGGTGCGCAACCTGCCGCACCGACCTGGACAACCTGCTGGCCAGACGGCGGGCCGAGTACGGCCTGTTGAATTCGATTGCCTCGTCTGTCAGCTATTCGAACTCGTCTGCGGGCGGATCGCTGGCCAGTGCCGCTTTCCCCGGCTGCGACACCTGGACACCGAAGGGCGTGCTGGTGAATCACATATCCGAGCACCGAGGCCGGATTAACAGCTTGTCAGTGTCCGCTGATCACCGGGCCTTCGCTACGGCATCCGACGATGCCACGGTTCGATTGTGGGATCTGTCAGATTGTCACAAGAATCCCGACCAGTGCGTGAGCGGCAAGTCTAAGCTGACCTATGCTGACTTCCCGTCCCGTGTGCTGGGCGCTTACTGGCAGGTGAGGCTGTGTGTGCTTGTGTGTGTGTGTGTGTGTGTGTGTGTGTGCGTGTGTGTGTGTGTGTGTGTGTGCGTCTGTCTTTCTGTCTGTGTCTCCCTGCGTGTCTGCCTGCGTGTCTGTGTGTCTGCCTGTGTGTCTGCCTGCGTGTCTGTCTGTCTGCCTGTGTGTCTGCCTGTGTGTCTGTGTCTGCCTGTTTGTCTGCCTGTGTGTCTGTCTTTCTGTCTTTCTGTCTGTGTGTCTGTGTGTCTGCCTGTGTATCTGTGTGTCTGCCTGTGTGTCTGCCTGTGTGTCTGTGTGTCTGCCTGTGTGTCTGCCTGTGTGTCTGTGTGTCTGTCTTTCTGTCTGTGTGTCTGTGTGTCTGCCTGTGTGTCTGTGTGTCTGCCTGTTTGTCTGCCTGTGTGTCTGCCTGTGTCTTAGTCTGTCTGTCCGTCTGTCTGACAGCTGACTGACAGGCCAATGTCAGGAGCCAATCGCCCCCACCCGCAGGCCGGGCCAGACTACAGCGTGGTGGCCTGCACAGAGGCGGGCGCCTACCAGCTGTGCGCCTCCACCGGGCAGCTGCGTTGGCGCTGGTCGGCCGCCCGCCCCACCCGCTACGATGCCGAGCAGCTGGGCGCCATCACCTGCTTGAGTCCGGTGCCCGACTCAGCCAACTGTTTCCTGGTGGCCACTGCACGTGGCGCCCTGCTCACTTGGGATGTTCGAACTCAGGACTTTGTGGCCAGATACGATGTTGACCCGAGTGTGGGCCTGATTACAGCTGTAGAGGTTTGTAGCGGCTTTAAAATTCATTTATTCTTGGATCCCCAAAATCCCAATTCGAAATCCCTAAATCGAGTTCAGATCCCAAAATCCCATTTCGAAATCCCTAAATCGAGTTTCGATCCCAAAATCCGATTTTGAAATCCCGAAATCGAGTTCAGGTCCCCAAAATCCGATTTCAAAATCCCGAAATCGAGTTCAGGTCCCCAAAATCCGATTTCAAAATCCCGAAATCGAGTTCAGGTCCCCAAAATCCGATTTCAAAATCCCGAAATCGAGTTCAGATCCCCAAAATCCGATTTCAAAATCCCGAAATGGAGTTCAGATCCCCAAAATCCGATTTCAAAATCCCGAAATCGAGTTTAGGTCCCCAAAATCCTATTTCAAAATCCCGAAATCGAGTTCAGATCCCTAAAATCCGATTTCAAAATCCCGAAATCGAGTTCAGATCCCCAAAATCCGATTTCAAAATCCCGAAATCAAGTTTAGATATCTAAATGCCATGTGGCGATTAGCAAAGTAAAATTCTAAAGCATAATTTAAAATTTTAAATCCCATATCTGCATTAATTCCAGGCGCACTCGCTGACCTCCTGGCTAGCCGCCGGTACATCGCGCGGCATTGTGGACGTCTGGGACTGCCGATTCCAGCTGCCGCTGGTGCAGCTGCGGCACCCCACCAGCATGCGGGTGCTGCGCCTTCGAGTCCTGCCCTGGTCAGCTGGCGGCCCGGCCTCCCAGCTGCTGCTGCACCCGCACCGGCTGCTGGTGAGCGTGCAGAGCAACAATGAGGTTGGCGACTGGGATCTGCGCTCCTGCGAACGGGTCCGCTGCGTCTGGGCCTCTGTGGCTCCCGTGCTCAGCGTCACCCAGTCAACTCCGCGCGGCTGCCACGCGGTGCTGCCGGTGCGTGCACGAAATTATCTTCTTGAAAACCTTTGTAGCATCATACTAAGTAACTAAGGGATTAAATCTACAAAAATCCCATTTTGGGATAAAACCTACAAAATCACATTTTGAGATGAAATCTACAAAAATCCCATTTTGGGATAAAACCTACAAAATCCGTTTTAGGGACAAAACCTACAAAATCCCATTTTGGGATAAAACCTACAAAATCCCCTTTTGAGAAAAATCTACAAAAATCCCATTTAGCGTTAAAACCTACAATGTCCCTTGTAGGGATAAAATCTACAAAATCCCATTTCAGGATAGCAACTACAAAATCCCATTTAGGATTTAAAGCCCTTACACCAAACAATTCTGAATGCCCCGCCCAGGTCGGGCCGGACCGTTGGTACGCCGGTAGCGACGACTGCCGCCTCCGCCTGTGGGACTGGGCCCGACCAGCCGACAGTCGCATCGTAGCCGGCAAATTCTCCGACTCTGTCAATCGTCGAGTAGCCTATCGTCGGGAGGCGCGCGAAGCTCTGACGGCCAATTCGAACACGGATGTCCTGTTTGAGGCCTATCTGTCCGCCAATGCCGGCGCTGCTTCCGGCGGCACTTCGTCCTCGGCTGCCGCTAATGTTGCCGCTACTAGCGGCGCTTCAGTAGTCGCTTCTTTGGCGCCGCCAGCCGGCTCGCTGTTGAGCGCCCAACAGCGCGCCAGCACAATGGGCTTCCGCGACGCTGTCACCGACATCGCGCTGATGCACGCTGGACAGCCCTATTTGCTGACGGCCACCCGAGACGGCGTTATTAAATATTGGAAATAACAACATTAAACTAGTTTTTGGTTATTCAAAAACCGTGTCCTCAGCAGACTACTGATTCGTGACGCAACAAGTAGGCGTGTTGCGAATTTTATTGTCGAAATTTTTTACGAGCGTAATTCGTCTAGAAAGTTGCAATAAAATATTTTCTTTAATTGTAATATCATCTATTTTTCTATAATATAAGAAATCAAGAGAGTTATTTGCCAGTACTTAATTATTACTATAATTAATTTAAGATTATTATTATCCAGTTGACATTATTCTGAATGCTATTGACTAACAGTAGTAAATGATTTATATTTAATAGTACAGTCTATTTGTTATCATCTATAGTTTTCTTATTTCAAAGTCTTTCCCTGTGCAAGCTGCCGCGGAGCTGTGTCTGTAATTCTGTCTGTAATTCTGTACAGTTGTGTAAGTAATAATCAGTTATTATCTATTGATGATCACAGCCTGAACTTTAATAGTTGTACAGCATTCCATCTAAGGACTAATGAGCTACTATTATCTTCCAGAATAATAAATGATAAAGCCAGTAGTAGGTGCTTAATTATTTAGAGTATCGGCCCACAAGGTTTCAGAGGTACTGGTAGAGTAGATTGATTTTGATTTTCGAAATATGCACTTGCTTTCTTCATCAGTTAGTTGAGTCAGTAATATTTTATTAACTGTAAAATATTTATGCGCTTTTTTGGACAGTAAATATAAATATACTATTATTGGTCTTCAAATAATATTTAAATGCTATTTTTACTACTCATGCTACTACTACTACTGGAATAAATGGCTAAATGGATAATTAATAAAACCCACAAGTTTTCACACATTTATGTCTGTATTGTTTGTTTTTATTTCGCTAAAAAAAGTAACCTAGTTAATATTTTAGTATTGTGAGTTTCTTTACTTTAGAAACAGAATAAAAATATATTGCGGATGAAACTGTTTAAAATCCTCATTTATAAAGCTTAAGACACTTGTATAGCGTTGAACAAAGACGGCCATTATTTGTACAGTTTTTAGTGTAAGATATACTACTAATGAAACTAAGACCTTAGTAGTTAATAGTAGTACTAGTTGGCGGGGCCCTCAACGTCATCCAATTCTGCTTGTCCAGCTCGTCCAGATATTCGGCTAATTTGGTCTTGTCGTCCTTGGCCGTCTGCACATGCACAAGAGTTGCCAGAGTTGGCGGCACGGGTGTCAGGGGCGTGTAGGCCGCCACTGTTGCCAGGTCAAGTGGGGGAGGCTCAATCGGCGACTGCTCATACGGCTGCTGTGCGCTACCGTCTGAGACCTCGTATTCGTAGATTTCGGCCTGTCTCATCAGGACAATGTCCTCTCGCCAGGCCGGAGCTGCCGATGCTAGGCTTGCTACTGTAAATAGTATGTGCAGTGAGTGTGCGAATGCTCGCGCTGAGCTGAGGCAAATGTGACAAATGTGAGTGCCTGCGTACTTATCTGTATGCCTGCTCCGGGGTGAAATGAGGGCCGATTAGGCCCACTGTCGCATTACCCTCTATCAACCCCTCCCCTCGGCCCCCGCAAACCCAGGCAAATTTGTGTATTATTTACAGGAGCTGTGTACTTATTAATGAATCTTACTAAATAAATTCTTACCCTGGATTAGTAGGGCCAGATAAAGCGCAACGGCAAGCATGGTTGATTGACAAAGTTTTAAATCGATCGAGTCACGTCTGCTAATTAATAAAGTCTGCGCGGTGCTTTAAGCTGAGTTCTTACAGTAATGTACCTACTACAGCTTGTGAATAGCTTTTGCAATTGATTTCGTCAAAACTACAAACCCTCTCGTCCACTAATGCTGGCTTAATGGGATAATGGAAGCTAAATTTAGATCACGCCATAGACAGCTGCTGTTGCGCTAAAAGTTTCATCATTCTGAATTTTGAACAGCATATCGTCAAAGCCAAAAGATTCATGAACACGGAGCAACTGATAGTAGGCAAGACCCATAAAAACCATAATTTTCATCTGGAGTAGTCCAATTGATTTCCCCTTAGTATTCGAGTATACGTTTTTTACTTAAAACACATCACTTAACCAACAATTACATGTACAGTTCCCACACAGATATATATAACTGACCTATTTTAGCAAGACATATAAGACTACTGGACGTGAATATTTATTTCAATTCAAATTCGAAATCATACACAAACCTACACCTTCTTTCTACCATTTTACAAAATGACGAAATGACTCCGTCAACATCGAAACAGTCCGTCAACAGCGACTTCATTTGATGCGATTAGACAAATTGTGTAAACAGTGTAATTGTTGAAGTGTTATTAAAAATTGTCTTCTTTGTAGTTTAAACAATTGCCATAAACCATAGTGCAAGTTAATGTCTGATTAATCCATTGGTATTGTTATAACTTATAATCAGTCTCCGGCTCTCTCTTCAAAATCCTGCATTTGCCAGAGGCATGCTAGCTGTGCAGGTTCCTTGTCGTTGTCGTCTTGTCGATTATAGTCTATAGAGTTTAGACTTCCTGTCGAATTGCGGGAACTGACTGGGCCATCTTCACTGTTGTCTTCAGGGAAACTTCTCGCTGTGCTGCGGTAAGGGTCTAGGGACTTGAAGGTGGGAAGAATAAAAGATAGGCCTAACCACCACTCAGCTCAGCCTCCACCAGAACCAAAACGTCTTTTAAGTTTAATTGACTGAGGCCTGAGACTGAGGAGAGAGGCTATGCCTATAGATAATTAATACCATGCATTTCAAGTGACTGGACACTGGACAGCAACATTCATATTAATTTCTGCATGTAGAATTAAGTGTTGCAACTTTGCAAGTAATCAAGTATTGAGCAGTTTTTCTATTTTGGTAGAATCTGCCAACTAATTAATAATAATCTAATGTGTAAAAGTTAATATAATATTTTTAATGCAATCATAATTGCCCATCTTTCTAATGATATATAAGATTAAATCAAAGCATAAAATTGTTGTAAAATCACACTAGTTACAAATGTAGTCTAGGCATATTAGGCCTGGTATTATAGGCCTAAGCATAAATCATATTATTTAATTACCAATTCCAAATTTTATAGCACTTTAAAGGTATTGGTGCTTTTAATAAATGGTTGGGCTAGGCCTATATTATACAAAACTTGAGCCTGAAATGATCATAGGCCTAGTTTAGACTTTAGTTAAGTTATAGGCTAACAAGACAAGGTTATCTACAAGCAACAAATACGAAATATG
This sequence comes from Macrostomum lignano, assembly GCA_002269645.1. NCBI lineage: Eukaryota > Metazoa > Platyhelminthes > Macrostomidae > Macrostomum > Macrostomum lignano. The sequence goes on from NIVC01002427.1 coordinate 44,965, forward strand.
CCTATTTTTGCAATAAATGGTAGAGCCTAATATATTGGAAATTCATAGATTGATTTAACAAAATAATAAAAGATCAAATTAATAAAATTATATAATATATTATAGATAGGAGTCTTACTCCATTTGCAGAAGACAATTAGGGCCTAGGCTAAGCCTAAATACAAAAAAGATAAAGTAAGTCATTGTGCCATTTTTGGTGTAAAAGAACAATACTATTCATTTTGCAGTTATCAGTGGCAGATCCTGGGGGGGGGGGCCAAGGGGGCCATGGCCCCCCCTCTCAGCTGCCTCAAAAAAATTCTACTTTTGCCTTTAGCCCCCTTCTAAGTAAAGAAAGGGCTTGGGCCTTGGGGTAGGTTCCTACTCGGGGCAGTATGAAAAAAGTTGCCCCCCCTCCCCCCCTCAAGAAATTCCCCGATCCACGCCTGGCAGTTATTGATAAATAGTGCTTAGGCTACTCAAAAATAAAGAAAAAATGATAAATTGATTATTTAAAGTTTTAATTAAAGATAATAAATAAGCCTAACATATATTTAGGCTTATATATGCTATTTTTGGGAATTTGAAATTAATAATTAGGCATGAACTACTATAGAGAGGCCTATACTTACTAAGGAATATATTTTAATAAATTGCCTTGGATATTATAATTTCATATGCAAAGAAAGAATAAACAGGCTATCTTTGGCATAGTTTTATGTGTAGATTTTTTGTTATGACATTGAATGACTCTTAGGCTTATATTGCTGTTCTTTTTGATTTCAGATGTCCAAATTTGCTGTGCTAAAAGTTGAAGGTCTGAGCAGCAGTGAAGATAGTGATACTAATAATGAAAGCAAGAAAACCACTGGTAATGGTCGTAAGTCAAAAAAGAACAAGCAACAGAAGCAACAGCAACCAGTGCCTGCTGCTAGAAGCAGCAAGCCTGCACAGCAGCAATCAAAGAGAAAATTACCAAACATGGAAGCACTGGCAGCACAGCAGGATGAGTGGCAGAAAAAAGATCAGGTTTGATTATTTGATTTGAATGTTATATTTGAATTGTGAAATAGAGTAAGCTACTTAGTAAAAGTAGTAAAAAAGTGTTTTCCAAAATAGAATAACATGCAAAACGGTAAAGATTAAAAAACTTGAGAAACATAAACTAAAAACTAATTAGATGACGAGGCAATTGTAATTGATGTAAGTGTATAGTTACTCCCGCCGTTTACCCTGGCCGTGGTAAATAGTTGTAAAATAACTCTACCGATCCAGGAGCTGTTAGACAGCAGTTATAAGCGCGAATTGGCCGAAGCAATAATGGCCAGCAGGCTCGAACAAGAAAAGCCTACAGCTACAGCTTCGTCTGTCAATGCCAGCTCCCTGTCAGGCGTTCCAGGCAGTACTCTGACAAGAATTGAGGCGGAGAGCCGCCGGGCTGCGAACGCCACCGTGCGCAGAGAGAAACTCACCGAGAAGGAGCTTATTCGTCAGGAAGTTGAACTGGAGTTGCAGGCCAAGTTTCAGGTAAGACCTAATTTTAGTTTAGTCTAAATCATCTACATGTAGTCCCATTTCCGAATCATATAGTCCCATTTCCGAATCATGTAGTCCCATTTCCGAATCATGTAGTCCCATTTCCGAATCACGTAGTCCCATTTCCGAATCATGTAGTCCCATTTCCGAATCATGTAGTCCCAATTCCGAATCATGTAGTCCCAATTCCGAATTATGTAGTCCCTGATTCCGAATCACTTAGTCCCAATTTCGAATCATGTAGTCCGAATTCCGAATTATCTAGTCCCAATTCCGAATCATGTAGTCCCAATTCCAAATCATGTAGTCCCAATTCCAAATCACTTAGTCCCAAATCCGAATCATTTAGTCCCAATTCCGAATCATGTAGTCTCAGTTCCGAATCGTTTAGTCCCAATTCCGAATCGGTTAGTCCCAATTCCGAATCACTTAGTCCCTGTTTCCGAATCCTTTAGTCCCTGTTTCCGAATCGTTTAGTCCCTGATTCTGAATCGTTTAGTCCCTGATTCCGAATCGTTTAGTCCCTGATTCCGAATCGTTTAGTCCCTGATTCCGAATCGTTTAGTCCCAACTCCTAATCACTTAGCCTAGCGCCTGGTTCTGAGTTTCAAGTCCGAGTCCATCAGTCCAACCCAGTTGAAAAATACTACGAGTCCCAGTAAGAAGCAGAATAGCAGATGCAATTGCATTCCTCAAGTTCACAAATGCAACACTCCCTTTAACAATGGATCCAGGAAGCCCTAGCCGTGAAAGAGGCCGAGAACGAGTCTCTACGAGCCGAGACCGACAGTCTGAAGCGTTCGCTGGCCAGTTCTGAAGCCCAAGTTGCTCATCTGAACTCTCTCCTCAGCTTAGTCGAAGGTAAAAAAGCCAAAGGTCTGTCCGAGCAGATCTACCAGCTCACATCCGTGATTTCCGAACTGACAGACAGCACCAAAGTGCTGGACTCGGAGCTAGAGAAGGAGAAGACCAAGTCACGTCAACTGCAGGATCAGCTGGACAAGCTGAGGTCCAGTGCCGCTCGCTGAAGTGCACGGGCTTCGTGATGCACCTTGAACGAACCCCAGATCCCATTTATCCCAGATCCCGAATTCCACTCCTAAATTGATCCCGCATTCCACTCCTAAATTGATCCCGAATTCGTCTCCTAAATTGATCCCGAATTCCACTCCTAAATTGATCCCGAATTCGTCTCCTAAATTGATCCCGAATTCCACTCCTAAATTGATCCCGAATTCCACTCCTAAATTGATCCCGAATTCCACTCCTAAATCGATTTCGAATTCCACTCCTGAATCGATCCTGAATTTCACTTCTGAATTGATCCCGAATTCCTGAATAGATCCCGAATTCCTCTCCTGAATAGATCCCAAATTCCACTCCTGAATTGATCCCGAATTCCTCTCCTAAATTGATCCCGAATTCCTCTCCTAAATTGATCCCGAATTCCTCTCCTGAATAGATCCCGAATTCCTCTCCTGAATAGATCCCGAATTCCTCTCCTGAATTGATCCCGAATTCCTCTCCTGAATAGATCCCAAATTCCACTCCTGGATAGATCCCGAATTCCTCTCCTGAATAGATCCCGAATTCCTCTCCTGAATAGATCCCGAATTCCTCTCCTGAATTGATCCCGAATTCCTCTCCTGAATAGATCCCGAATTCCTCTCCTGAATTGATCCCGAATTTTACTTCTGAATTGAGTCTTAGGACTCTTAGCAATATATTTTTCTAAAAATTAACAGATACCGCGCATTTCTGCCCCAATATTGGAACTGTAAATGTACAAGCGTATCAGAGCAGACCATCTCAATTAAATTAAGTTTATAAGGAAATTAATTATTTAACCCTGTCATTGCCAGTTGCGAATGTAACAACACTTATAATTTAATATAAAAATCTAAACTAACTAGTTTTATACGCTACTATAAGTAGAAAATCCAGCATATTTTAAAAATCTTGTTTTGTCTGTTGGTATTTAAAAGTTTTTTTTGCGAGAAAAAATACGACAAGTTTATGGACAACACAATTTATACACCACAATTTGAGATAAATCTGCTTATGGCACGCGGACGATGAAAAAAACAAAATTCGAACAATTTTATTTAGAAATTAATATTTGCTCTTTCATATACATAAAAGACATACAAATTTAACAATATGGTATAATATAATTAAAATTTATAGAAACTGTCTGTACCGCAAATGTTTAGAATAGCCAGATGTGTCACTCGCAATTAATGTTGTGAAGAAAAAAACTAGATCGTCTACTGTTTTTCTCCGGGTTTGCTGCCTCCCGAGTCCCGACATATAGGGTTAGAATGAACAACAAGCACTTAACCCGTACACAAGTGAGTGCAAGACGGACGAAACAGCCCCAACCTAGCTCAGCTAATGAGAGAGCAGTAAGGAGAGAGGTTCAAGTCAGATGTACGAAACTCAGCCTAGGGTGGCAGGCCCAATCTGGCTTAGCCAATGAGAGAGCAGTAAGGAGAGAGAAGACGGACGAAACTCAACCTAGGATGACAGACCTAGTCTGGCTCAGCCAATGAGAGAGCAGTAACAGTAAGGAAAGACTAAAATGAAAGTTAAACTGTTTATCGACGAGACAGGGAACTGGGGCGTCACCCCTTTTCTCTCTTGCTGTGCAACACGCATTGGTTTTAGCTTCAGTCTTAAATTGAATTCTATTTTAAATAATTTCCTAGCGACTAAAACAGAATTTAAGATGCTAATTTAATAGGTCTGCTTGTAGAATTCAGAGACGACTGTTGCAGTTTTAAGGTTTAAAAAGGCAAAAACGCTAATTTGGCTAAGTAGGGATAAGCGAGTGGTATATCTAGACTAGCTATTCTAGAAATTGTGATATTTACCGAGTGCTTTATTACTCGCTGGAATAAAAAATTATTACGAGTAGCAGACATACGAGTAAGACAGACAAGCAGACAAATAATGGCTAAAACGAAGTCTTAAACAAGGGTTCTCACGCGCTACAATTATGACAATAAATATTTGCGGGCAGCAATCGATATACATGCTGTTAACAATAGTCAAATTAAAATGGCCCATCAAACAACAAATTACATCGAATTAAAACGCTAGAGACAAGCCGGTTGCAGGCAGAGGAGAACTTGCCTCTAATTATAATAAATAGACTGACTACCTGCCATATGCATATAGGAATGAGAATGACGCAGCAGCCAGGTGTAGGTGAAGATGCCAATTTTGCCCAACAATTAGCAACGTACATCTTTTACAACACGAAGACACAGCACTATATATTAAAAAGTAAAGATAATTTCGCTTGAAATGACAAAAAAGGTCAGAACACGCACCCACACACAGATCTAAAAGAATTCTACTCGTACAAAGAATTTTTGGTAACGGCGCAAATATAAAATTACGGCAAGCGAACGCGCAACGGTTATAGTCTATAATAAAGTGCGCTTACATTTAGCCAGTACTCTAGACAGGTAGCAGAAAATAGAAGAGTACATTATAATAGGTACAGTAAATTGGTGCAATATCAACAAAATAATAAACCAGAGTTCGTTCAAAAGAGTTTCTTTTAAACCAAAAAACCTACGCACTAACATAATCTCTAAATGAGTTGAGTCGAATTCAGGTGAAGAAGGGAGATATGGATGCACTTTTAAACAGGGAAGGTGCAATTCTTAAAAGTGTGTACTTGTGTGGCTGGGAGGTTTAAATGTCCTTTTAGGCTGAGAAGATCGAAAAGTACTTTTAGGCTGAGAATATATTAGGTGGTAGGAAGGAAATTTAGTTTAAGGATAGAGTACCAAATGTACTTTTAGGCAATAAAGAGTAAATGAACTTTTGCTGAGAATATTGAATGTACTTTTAGGTCGAGCGTAGCAAATGTACTTTGATGAGGATGGGACGAACTTTAATTAACAATAAATTAATAAATGAAGCGGCTGCACTAGAGAAATGACAATGAGTTGCAAGCATGAAAAAGCAGAGATCTAGAGCGTCGAGACTGTGCGGCTGCTCCACATGCATCGTCCATGACGCAATGACAAAATAAAAAAACCAAGCATGAATTTTCCACTAAAAATTTATTTCTCAATCAAACAAATCTGTTGCTCTTTCCAAGAATCGCATAGAAAAAACAACAACGCAACAAAAGGTAAGCAACAGGACAAAACGACAACAAATAACAGAGTTAAGCTGATCACGTGATCTGCTTATGTTCAGGTGGCCGCGAGCTCCTGCATCAGGGGTGGCACCCTGGCAACCTGCAGTATCCGGGAGCCGTCGCTGTAGCGCACGTCCAGCCAGCGGACTCGAAGCAGCGCCAGCAGGGCGCGCTGAACGATTCGGCTGGCGGGTTCGCCAGATTCTGATTCGCACATTTTGGCGATGCCGTCCAGGTGGCTGAGGTACTGACTCTGAGCCTGGCGCACCTGCGGGTTGCAAACAGGAGGGCCTGTGTCTAAAAGAGGCGATTTTTCCAGGCGGATTTCTAAAAGAGGCGATTTTTCCAGGCGGATTTCTAAAAGAGGCGATTTTTCCAGGCGGATTTCTAAGAGGCGATTTTTCCAGGCGGATTTCTAAAAGAGGCCAATTTTCCAGATGTGTTTTTAAAAGAGGCGATTTTTCCTGGCGGATTTCTAAAAGAGACGATTTTTCCAGGTTTTCTAAAAAAGCGATTCTTTCAGGTGTATTTTCAAAAGAGGCGATTCTCCAAGCGTATTTCTAAGAGGCGATTTTTCCAGGTGTGTTTAAAAGAGGCGATTTTTCCTGGCGGGTTTCTAAAAGAGGCGATTTTTCCAGGTGTGTCTAAAAGAGGCGATTTTTCCTGGTGTGTCTAAAAGAGGCGATTTTTCCAGGTGTGTCTAATAGAGGCGATTTTTTCAGGTGTGTCTAAAAGAGGCGATTTTTCCAGGTGTGTCTAAAAGAGGCGATTTATCATTATCAGGGATGTTTTATAGCAAGCTATTACTTAAAGTTGTGTTGAAGCACTTATTAGGCGTGATAAATGGCGGTTTTTATTGTTTTCTATAGTCAACAGACGATTTTCCAAAACCTGTCCCAAGAAGCGACTATCTAGCAATGTGTTCAAACTCAGATTTCCCATAAAACAGACAGACAGACCTCCTCCTGCTCGGCAGAGGACAACAGCAGCGCCCTGTCCTCCTCAAGCAGATAGATTGCCAACAGTACAACCGCTGCCACTTTGCGGTGGCCGCCAAACAGGCGCAGCATGTCGCGATAATAGTCGGTCAGAGTCTGGTAGATTCGCTCCACGTCCGACACGCTGTAGAGGGCTCGGTCGTCGAGCCAGCGCTTACTAGTGAGGCTCATAAATGTGCCAATGATAGCCTCCCGTGTGTGCAGAACCGCCTCTTCGAGGCCGTCAGCAGCTTCGAATAGGACGACCCATGCGTCTCGATCGTAATCGTAGGACAGTACGCTGATGATCTGGATTGCGCCGAATACTCGCAGCTGATGGGGTGAGGGGATTAGGGATGTGTACATCTCGAATGTCAGGTAGAAAACAAGCCCATCAAATATTCGTATTAGGCTACCTTTTTAACCAGTTCCAGTTCTAGTGAACTAGATTAAAAAAATTCTGAATAGATTATCGAATGTCTGACTGGATTATCGAATGTCTGATTGGATTACCGAATATCTGAATGGATTATCGAATGTCTGACTGGATTACCGAATGTCTGACTGGATTACTGAATGTCTGACTGGATTACCGAATGTCTGACTGGATTACCGAATATCTGAATGGATTACCGAATGTCTGACTGGATTACCGAATATCTGAATGGATTACCGAATGTCTGACTGGATTACCGAATATCTGAATGGATTATCGAATATCTGAATGGATTATCGAATGTCTGACTGGATTACCGAATGTCTGACTGGACTACCGAATGTCTGACTGGATTACCGAATGTCTGACTGGATTACCGAATGTCTGACTGGATTACCGAATATCTGAATGGATTATCGAATGTGTGACTGGATTACCGAATGTCTGACTGGATTACCGAATGTCTGACTGGATTATCGAATTTCTGACTGGATTACCAAATGTCTGACTGGATTACCGAATGTCTGACTGGATTACCGAATATCTGATTGGATTACCGAATGTCTGACTGGATTACCGAATGTCTGACTGGATTACCGAATGTCTGACTGGATTACCGAATGTCTGACTGGATTACCGAATATCTGATTGGATTACCGAATGTCTGACTGGATTACCGAATGTCTGACTGGATTACCGAATGTCTGACTGGATTATCGAATGTCTAAATGGATTATTGAATGTCTGAACGGATTATCGACTGTCTGACTGGATTACCGAATATCTGATTGGATTACTGAATGTCTGACTGGATTATCGAATGTCTGACTGGATTATCGAATGTGTGACTGGATTACCGAATGTCTGAATGGATTATCGAATGTGTGACTGGATTACCGAATGTCTGACTGGATTACCTTGACCAATTTGCCCAACAGATTCTTATCCAATTGCGAGAGTATCGGCATAGCAGGTATTAATCGAATCATCTTTCTAACGGATTTCTCAAGCGTCGAAAATCCGTCCTCCAAATTAAACAGCTTCGAGGACAAAGTCGAGGCGCACTGCTGATCGTACGGCAGCTGGTAGTCCGTGACGCACAGGCAGAGCTGGTGATAGATTGGCGTGGTCTCGAAGTGCCGGCCATCTGTCTGCCACCTGAAACAGTAAGGGCGCGTGACCAATTGAGTAATTAAGCTGCTGACCCACTATTCCTAAGCTCTTGATTCACTGTAACCCCTCAATGGGTCAATGAGTCAATAAGCTACTGACTGACCCACCTCTCTAAATCTTGACTCACTGTCACACTCCCTCAATGGGTCAATGAGTCAATAAGCTACTGACTGACCCACCTCTAACTCTTGACTCACTGTCACACCCCCTCGGCTTTAACGGGTCAATGAGTCAATAAGCTACTGACTGACCCACCTCTCTAACTCCTGACTCACTGTCACACCCCCTCAATGGGTCAATGAGTCAATAAGCTACTGACTGACCCACCTCTAACTCTTGACTCACTGTCACACCCCCTCGGCTTTAACGGGTCAATGAGTCAATAAGCTACTGACTGACCCACCTCTCTAACTCCTGACTCACTGTCACACCCCCTCAATGGGTCAATGAGTCAATAAGCTACTGACTGACCCACCTCTAACTCTTGACTCACTGTCACACCCCCTCGGCTTTAACGGGTCAATGAGTCAATAAGCTACTGACTGACCCACCTCTCTAACTCCTGACTCACTGTCACACCCCCTCAATGGGTCAATGAGTCAATAAGCTACTGACTGACCCACCTCTATAACTCCTGACTCACTGTCACACCCCTGCACGGGTCAATGGGTCAATAAGCTACTGACTCACTGACTGACCCACCTCTCTAACTCCTGACTCACTGTCACACCCCTGCACGGGTCAATGGGTCAAACCTGGGATCGAAGGACCGCAAAGCGCTGGTCTGCCCGAACTCTCCCGGCAGTATGGGCGTCGTTTCGCTATCAGCATCGTCCACGACTTCGTTAACGGTTATTGGCCCGGAAGAAGAGGCCGCCGCGGCGACAGCCGCGACCACCCCAGCATCCCTAGTAGCTTCATCATCATCATTGCCGTCTTCTTCGCCTATTCGGCTGTCGTCTGCGTCGACGATTTCGCCCTCGCCGACGCCGCTAGCCGAAGCCGTCATCTGATCGTCGAAGGAGCCGGAGGCCGGCTCCTGCTTGACCATGCCGCCGAACCTGACGCCTTCGAGGGACACGCAGGCCGGAGCTACGGAAGTCAGTGCCGACATCAGCTGCGAGTCGTCGATGTCGGCTGGGACGCGGCACCAGCGATAGCGCGGCTTCTTGAATGTCGGCCTGGCCCGGGAGCGGAGCTTCTCGTCCGCTGCGAATGGAATGGATTGAGTTGGGGATTTGGGCGTCGCAGACTGAACTGGGATTCTACAGCTAGTTTTGTGAGTTTATGGGATTTGGGATTGCAGTTTGGGATTTATGAAGCTAATTTAAGGATCTCAGCGGATTTTTGAGTGTAGTTTGGGATTTTGAAGCTAAATTTCGGGATTTAAGGATCTCAGCGGCTTTGAGTGTAGTTTGGGATTTTGAAGCTAAATTTAGAAATTTCAGGGGATTTGAGACAGCACTTTGGGATTTTAAAGCTAATTTAGGTTTAGGGATCTCAGGGCATTTGAGAGTGTAGTTCGATATTTTGAAGCTAATTTTAGGGAGTTCAGGGGATTTGAAACTGCAGTTCGGATTTTGAAGATAAATTTCGGGATTTCAGGGGATTTGAAACTGCAGTTGGGATTTTGAAGCTAAATTTCGGGATTTCAGGGGATTTGGGACTGCAATTTGGGATTTTGAAGCTAATTTAGGAATTTCAGCGGATTTGAGACTGCAAATTGGATTCTTGAAGGGGTTGGCACTGTCACCGGCATTCGAAAGCCTTAATGGGTTTTTTAGGAATTTAAAACTAGGGATTTAAGAGAAAATCAAAGCAAACACTGGGATTGCTAAGACTCTGTGATTTTGGCAATGAAACTAGCTGGGACCCGGTACGTTGGGACATCGGATCCACTCAGGACAGGCAGTCTTACGCAGTATGAGGTCCTTCTTCATGCCAACAGCGAAGCACTTGTTCAGCCGGCAGGAAGTGCACGATCGTCGATATTCCTTGCTAATGTTGCAGCTGTTCTGATGCAGGCAGCGCAGCTGAGAAGTCTGCAGAAATTTTTCACGCGTCGCGTGCGTGGTATGAGCAAGAGAGCTAGCATTTACCTGCATAGTTACTGCCCGGCTAGCTTAGAGAAATTCTAGGGAAGCAGGGTAGACAAGGTGGAGTCCATAGTGAGAAAGAGATCATGAGAGGGATGACGAAGAGAGACTGGGGATTGGGGAGATGATCAGAAAAAAAGTCTGGAAAGGTCAATGAGAATTATGGGGAAGTGTGGGAGGGAAACGTTAGGAAAGTAGAGTTTGGAAAGAGAATGATGAAAGAGGAGTCTGGGAAATAATGATGGAGGCTGAAAGAAGGATGGTGGAGGAGTCTGGGAAAAGGATGATGGATGAGTCTGGCAGAAGGGTGACGGATGAGTCTGGCAGAAGGATGATGAATGAGTCTGGGAGAAGGGTGATGGAGGAGTCTGGGAAAAGGATGAAGGATGAGTCAGAGAGGATGATGATGGGAGAGTCTGGGAGAAGAATAATGGATGAGTCTTGAAAAGGATGATGGAGTCTGGGAGAAGGACGGTGGAGGAGTCGGAGAGAATGATGGGGAAGGAGGCTGGGAGAATGATGGGGAAGGAGGCTGAGAGAATGATGGGAAAGAAGGCTGGGAGAATGATTGGGAAGGAGGCTGGGAGAATGATTGGGAAGGAGGCTGGGAGAATGATGGGGAAGGAGGCTGAGAGAATGATGGGGAAGGAGGCTGGGAGAATGATGGGGAAGGAGGCTGAGAGAATGATAGGAAAGAAGGCTGGGAGAATGATAAGGAAGGAGGCTAGAAGAATGATGAGGAAGGAGGCTGAGAGAATGATTAAGAAGGAGGCTGGGAGAATGATTGGGAAGGAGGCTGGGAGAATGATGGGAAAGGAGGCTGGGAGAATGATTAGGAACGAGGCTGGGAGAATGTTTGGGAAGGAGGCTGGGAGAATGATGGGAAAGAAAGCTGGGAGAATGATTGGGAAGGAGGCTGGGAGAATGATCGGGAAGGGGGCTGGAAGAATGATGGGAAAGGAGGCTGGAAGAATGATGGGGAAGGAGGCTGGAAGAATGATAGGGAAGGAGGCTGGGAGAATGATTAGGAACGAGGCTGGGAGAATGATGGGGAACGAGGCTGGGAGAATGATGGGGAAGAACGCTGGGAGAATGATTGGGAAGGAGGCTGGGAGAATGATTTGGAAGGAGGCTGGGAGAATGATTGGGAAGGAGGCTGGGAGAATGATGAAGGATTCTGGGAAATAGGGAAATGATGGAGTCCAAGAAGCAGGGGAACAATGAGGAAAAAAAGGTTTAAAATAAATTCAGCATTAAAACAAACACTTTAAACGGCAATAAAAAACCTTACATCTCTCTTAGCATTCCGCCTAAAGAATGTTTTGCACGACTCGCACGTGGCCACGCCAAAGTTCTTCCCAGAGGCCAGCAGATCGCAGACGAGGCACTTCGCTCCGGCCTTCAACGTCGACTGGCGACCCCGCCTACCTCGTCGACGCGGCGGAGGTGACGGCGACGGCGCAGCTGCGAAATCTTCGCCATTCAGACCAGCAACAGAATCCTCTGCGCCCGTAGGGTCAGCCGGGTTCTGCCAATTACTGTCATCTTCGTTGAATTCCACGAATTCGCCCATTGCCACAGATTTGGCTATTTTGCTGTGGTGCGGGACATGCAATGATAATTGTTGGAATTCGCTTGGGTCAGGCTCAGCTCCGAGCTGTGTTGTTGCTGGGGCTTAGTTCAAAGATCTGGGAGGCTGGCCCAGCAACTGAGGAACTGGGAGGCTGGCTCCGCAACTGAGGGAGGCTGAGGATCTGGGAAGCTGGCCCAACAACTGAGGATCTGGAAGGCTGGTCCAGCAACTGAGACTCTTGGAGACTGGCCCAGCAACTGAGGATCTGGGAGGCTGGCCCAGCAACTGAGGATCTGGGAGGCTGGTCCAGCAACTGAGGATCTGGGAGGCTGGTGGCCCAGCAACTGAGGATCTGGGAGGCTGGCCTAGCAACTGAGGATCTGGGAGGCTGGCCCAGCAACTGAGGATCTGGGAGGCTGGTCCAGCAACTGAGGATCTGGGAGGCTGGTGGCCAGCAACTGAGGATCTGGGAGGCTGGCCCAGCAACTGAGGATCTGGGAGGCTGGTGGCCCAGCAACTGAGGATCTGGGAGGCTGGCCCAGCAACTGAGGATCTGGGAGGCTGACCTAGCAACTGAGGATCTGGGAGGTTGGCCCAGCAACTGAGGATCTGGGAGGCTGGCCTAGCAACAGGAGACGCTGGGAGAACTGTGAGTCTGCCAGACTCACAGGAGACAACTTAAATAGGCATCAGCATGAATCAGTTAGCAGCAATTTGACTAGAGTATGTTTTTTCACTTCAGTTCTCAATAACAAGAAAAAAAATCTGCTTCAAAGCTGTTTCCAATAATCAGTGAATAAAACGCTATTCTATGATGAAAATCTCCTTATAGCTCTCCTGTGTTCGGGGACATGGGGGTCGAAGTGAGGCTAACAAAAGGTTAGAATTTTTTTAGCAGATGACTCATCGGAACTAAGCAGAGGAAATAAAACGGTGACAAGAGACACTTGAAGAAATTTGGTTGACTGAATAACTGATTACATAATAACATGACTATGTTAGGAATCCATTCTATTGATTGAATCTTGCACATCTAATTCACTAGACTAGATATTGAGACTCTTACCCAAAGCTTGCATACAATTTTAACAAAAGCTCGCCAATCTATCTCTCACCCTATCTTAGAATTGTCAATCAATTGATTAGTGACCCCAGCTTGCTTTAGATTTGATCTGTGATAACCTTAGCGGTATCATCAGCTTCTAGTCTAGTCTAGCAGTTAAAACCTGCCAAACAAATATAGGAACCTGTACAACATGTAAGAACCTGTCCAACAGGTAAGAACCTGTCTAACAGGTAAGAGCCTGTCTAAAAGGTTACAGGTAAGAACCTGTCTAACAGGTAAGAACCTGTCTAACAGGTAAGAACCTGTCTAACAGGTAAGAACCTGTCTAACAGGTAAGAACCTGTCTAACAGGTAAGAACCTGTCTAACAGGTAAGAACCTGTCTAACAGGTAAGAACCTGTCTAACAGGTAAGAACCTGTCTAACAGGTAAGAACCTGTCTAACAGGTAAGAACCTGTCTAACAGGTAAGAACCTGTCTAACAGGTAAGAGCCTGTCCAACAGGTAAGGACCTATCTAACAGTTATAAGAGCCTGTCTAATAGGTAAGAACCTTTTTAACAGATATAGGAACCTGTCTCACAAAAAAGCTGTCTAACAGATATAAAGGTTGTCTCAACAGGTAAGAACCTGCAAAACAGATATAAATAGTCTGTCTAATAGGTAAAAACCTGTCTAACAGTTATAAGAGCCAGTCTAACAAATATAAGAGCTTGTCTAATAGGTAAAAACTTATATAATGCGTATAAGAGCTTCTCTAATAGGTTAAAAACCTATCTAACAGGTATAAAAGCCTGTCTATTAGGCAAAAACCAACAAATAAGAACAAATAAGAACTTATCAAACAAATAAGAACATATCTAAAGATATGCATGGCTTCTTTTTGATCAAAATGTGCAGGGCCCCTCCAGATTTCTTTATAAAATAGTCACCATTTAGTCAATTTAAATTGACGCCAAAACTGAGAAACATATTTTGTTTTAATACTTGTATTTTCTATAATATTTTACGCAAACTAATTTTTGTTTAAACTAGCAGTAAATTTTAGGATAAATAGAAGCGTTTTCGGCAGAGGAGAGACCAACCACGCGCATTGCCATTCACTAATGAAATAGCTATAGCAAAGAATAAGAGTTCCAAGAAAATAAGAATTGAAGAATTGTTTTCTGTGTTAATTCCTTTTAAGAAGTAAGATTGAAATAGACTGAAGAGTATACATTACATACTATTGAGAAGCAGCAATATTGAGTAGTAAGAGAATATGAAGTAGATCTGAAGTGATACGTGTAAGAATAACCGGAGGCTATGACCCTCTGATCTCAATAACGCCCAAGGACTTGCAAAGTATATGGAATACATATACCAGTATAGCCAATAGAACACTCAGGCCAAAAGTACAGTAAACACTACTGGAATCAGAATAAACGCTACTAGAATAACAGAGGAATAAAATCTTTAAGGGCTAATAGTTTTCTAAGAATAATACTCAGACTAAATACTCAGACTAAATACTCAGATATATACTCAGACCCATTCTAAGAAACATTTCTTGGATTATTCCAAGATTGATAAATTCATAATTTATTAATAGGATAATCATGGTGGCAGCTACCAACATTTATAAAACAGGAGTTTAGCCCTTTGACAACTTAGTGACAGCTGTGAAATCATTTGAAAAGACAGAAGAAACACACCTGTGACAACTTGGTGGCAGCTAGTAAGGCTAAACAAAAGAATAATTAAGAGCCCTGGGACAAAGATTTTGCTTTTTTACATATATAGAGACTATACAAAACTTGAACTTGGTCAGTAACGTAACCAGAAATTTGTTAAAGGAAGGGGCAGATTCTAGAGAATAAGACCTAAGGTGGTAGAAGAAATAGCTCTATATCTAAGTAAAATTCACTTGGTTCCCCCTTTAATTTCTTTGGTTTTTTCCTAAGGGAAAAGCAACTATCCTCAACCTCCAGTTGAATGACTGAATTTGGTCCTACCTCCTACCTATCTATTATCTTAGCAATCTCTATTCTATATTTTGCCAAACATTTCTATATGCTGAAATTCTATCTATGGCATATATGTAACTATACTATCTCGTTTAAGTCTAGTTTAAGCCTAAGATTAAGAAGAATCATAATTAAAATTTAATAATTTTAAGTATAGATTGCAAAAAAGCCAAAAATAATTATTCTTGTGTAATTTATGATATAAAAATATGCCAATAGGCAATGACTATGTTTATGATATCTAAAAAACAGTAAAATTAGTAATAGAACTTTAAACTAAAGACAAAAATTTATCATTTTTTGATATATATAGATAGACCTTATTAATATTAGTCATTAGTTTGCCTTTTTAAATGGTTCCAAAGTTGATAAAATTAAATTGAAAATAAATAGCTAGGCATAGGGCCTATCTCTAAAAATATAAATTATTTGATTGATAGAAATTTTAATAGGCATATCTAGCACCATTTTATTAAGAATGTATTTTTTTATTTTAAAACAAAATTTGTTTAAAAAATTCAGTATTCATATTTGCAATTATTGCCCTTGGCTTGGCCTATGTTGTTTTAAGAAGAGTAATTTTAAGAATAGGCCCTACTGCACCCACTATTGGTCACTAACACTATCTCTGAACCTGAAGTAGACATAATAGGATTAGGATTAGGCGATACTCAGCGATAGGCCTAGTTTATTATTTTTTCTTTTGTGCAAAAGCCAGAATTATAAGCTAATTGATGCTGCTCTGATACTATGATAGAAAGAAAGATGCTCGCATGTTTAGTAATAGTCTATATATATATCGATAAGAGTATGTATATATACGATAAGAGTATGACCTTCATTGCTATTTCGTATTTTGCAATAATTGCGTTCTTTAAAAATTCAACTTGTAACTTAAATTTCTATATATAAGGTACGTAAAATGATCATTTATCAATTGCAACAATCAAGTCTGTTTTTACTTAAAATGAAGGCACTATTTTTCAAAAAAACTGTTAAAAATTTAAGTTACACTGCTATGAGCGAATTTTAAGGGCACACTGTCCTCTGGTCTCAGGATTAAGTGGATAGTTTTTCGGCCTTTTAAATATGTACTCTAAAAAATTCAATGTGTAAACAAACAAATAATCGAATGATCCGAACTTCCGGAATTATACTTTATTTAATTATAATTATAAAAAGCGCCTGCGTAGATAGTTAGAAGAATATATATTGGGCGCTCTTCATAGAAATTGCTATGCCTGGGCTTTATGTATGTACTCTAAAAAATTCAATGTGTAAACAAACAAATAATCGAATGATCCGAACTTCCGGAATTATACTTTATTTAATTATAATTATAAAAAGCGCCTGCGTAGATAGTTAGAAGAATATATATTGGGCGCTCTTCATAGAAATTGCTATGCCTGGGCTTTATGACCCAGCTATTCTGAGCACCGAAAGTCGGCTATTTCAGGATTAATGGGCACAACACGAGCTACATATAAATGGGAAAGCAAAAATGCATTGTACTAAATACTAATTCTCAGTGGACCAGCAGCGGCTTTATTCCGGCCTAGTTTTACTGCAGATAAAAAAAATGGGTGTCCAAAAGTATGCCTGATGTATAGGGTCCTGCTTCCTGACAAACCGACTCGGCCACGCGGCCTTCTCCGTAGGCGACCGACGGTTGCACGTCGCCTGCATCTACGCCCCCACTGCCCCAGGACCAGCGAGGACCCCGCCGAGACTGAAGACCTGTATGACAGACTTGGCCACCTCCTGGACTCAATCCGGGCTCGCGACCTTATATGTTTGAGGCTGGAGACTTCATGCAATGCGCCCCTGCCCGCCGATGGCCGCCTGGTGAAGAACTGTGGCGTGCCCAACGCCAACTCCGCCCTCCTGGTGACCTTCATCCAGTCTAGGAACCTCGTCGGAGTGAATGGCTCTTTACGGCAGCGGCTCGCGAAGCTTCCAACTTTCTTCCGCTCAAACGGCAGAACGACAAGGCTGGACTGAATCCTCTGCCCTTTCCAATTGCGTTCTAGGTGTGCAGATTGATCTACAGTGCAGCTGTCCGCACTGCCGCTGAACAGTCGGTGCCGCTAATGCGGATGAGGATGGAGGATGAGGAGGTCAGACAGGCGGCAGACAACGTGAAGAGCATCCGTCTGAGTGGCCAGCCAGCGTACGATGCAGAGGGAGGCCCTGGCTACTAGGAGCGGCAGCTCGCCGCCGTTGACGACGCCATTCGAGCCGTCTCTGCTGCAGGCCCTGACGCAAGGAGCCGCGTGGCCTGGTCCACCATCAACACCCTGACGGGGCGCAAGCAGCGGGCGGCGCTCAACCTGGCAGGCGACACCCCGGACGAGCGTAAGAACAGTCTGCGCACGTTCTTCGCCGCCATCGTCAATGCACCGCCGCCGCCCACGCTGCCAGCTGATCTGCAACTGCCGCCTGAAACACCAGTGCCAACGGTGGAGCAGTTCAACACCAGTCCAGTCACCCCTGCCGATGTTGTGACCCTCGCCTTTAAGACCCCGGGTGGCAGGGCGCTGGGTCCAGACGAAGTGCCAATCGAGGCGCTGCGCATCAACTGCGTGGCCACTGAGGTCACCCGTGTGATCAACAGCGTGCTTGCCGGAGGTCCAGCACCTACTGAATGGACCATGGCACACATCGTCGGCATACCAAAGAAGCCTGGCACCACCAAGCTGGAGGAACATCGAGGCATCTGCCTAATGTCCATCGCCGCGAAGCTGTTCAACCGGCTCCTGCTTACCCGGTTGCAGCCCGTGCTGGATCCCTACCTGCGGACCGAGCAGAATGGGTTCCGGCCTAGACGCGGCACTGTTACGCAGATCCTGGTCCTTCGGCGAGTCATCGAGGAGGCGCGCACGCGCCAGTCAAGCCTGATTGTGGTCTTCGTCGACTTCAGGAAGGCTTTCGACTCGGTTGCCAGAAGCGCGCTTCCACTGGTGCTCAGAGCGTACAACGTGCCGCAGCAACTGGTCAGTGCTACGATGGCGCTGTACCAGAACACCAGAGCTGCGGTGGTGACGCCAGACGGCCTCTCGGACACCTTCGACACGTCATCCGGAGTGCTCCAGGGGGACACGCTGGCGCCCTTCCTGTTTGTACTGGTTCTGGACTGGGTGCTGCGGACTGCCCTACCAACAGCCGACGATGGCTTCCTCCTGCAACGCCGTGTGGGCCGCCGCCAGCCAGAGCGTCGCCTCAGCATCCTGGGCTACGCCGATGATCTCGCCCTGCTGTCCTCAACCGTCGAGGGCGCCCAACGTCAGCTGGACCGTCTGGTTGGCGTTGCTGCGAGCGTCGGTCTGGTGATCAACACGCAAAAGACCGTCGTGCTCACCATGCCCACCAACATCCAAGCCGACATCTACTGCCGAGGCGCTGATGGGCAAACAACGCTGCTGCCGCGCGTTCAGCAGTTCGTGTACCTCGGCGGCCTGGTACCTGACGCCTTCGACGACCTGAGGCGTCGCCGTGGACTCGCTTGGGCGGCCTTCAACTCCATGAGGACCGTCCTGCACTCTGCGGCCCTCCCAGACCGCCAGCGCTCGGCGTTGTTCCAGGCGGTGATCGAGACCGTCCTGCTCTACAACGCTGAAACATGGACGCTGACGGAGACGCTCGAGCGACAGGTCGAGCCTTCAAGATCGGCGGCGGCGAGCATGTCACCAACGCGGCGCTGTACGCCCGAGCTCGCCTGGCCCGCCCCAGCGATCTGCTCCGCCGCCGGCGGCTCCAGCTGGCAGGCCACCTCATCCGCGCTGAGGTGTACTGCCCCGAGCCGGCGCAGGAGACGCTGCTGCTTGCGCTACCGGCGCCCTTCCGGCGGGGGCAGGCGCGCACTCGGCGGTATCCGGACTGCCTGCTGCCCGATGCTGGCGCCCCCGACCAGGCCGGTGGACCGGCCTTTCTCCGCTCCCGTGCTCTGAGGTGCGACCTGTGACGTCCAACATCGACCCTGGGGCGTAACTTGTTGTTGTTTTTGTTGTTGGTGTAGGTGTGCAGATTGATCACCGTCCGCCCCAGATGCGTCGCTTCCGACCACAGCTTGGTTACCTGCGAACTGAACCTCTTCTGGACGAGATTCAGACACCCCCGCCGAAGCCTCTCTGGGCAGACCTGAGGAACCCAGAGACTCGCACTGCCTTCCTTACCGAGCTCTCCAACGCGAGTCCCGCAATCACTGAGACAGCTGAGGCCTTTGCGAGTGCCGTCGGGTCGGCAGCGTCAGTTCTGCCTAGACAAATAGGACACCAGCCAAGGGCACTTTGGGACTGCGACCGCGTGATCGCCACTGCCAGACGCTCTGCACAGAGCGCCGCTGCGCGTCACGGCGAGGACAGCGACCAGGCTAGACTCGCCAGAGACAACCTGCAGGTGACGTACGCCCAACGCACTGAAGTTTTTATTGAGGAGGTGGTCCAAGAGATCCAAGCCGCCACCAACAACTGCCGGCACACCGCCTGGCGAGCAATCAACCGCCTCACAGGACGAAGACCCCGTCCGACCACAGTCGTTGGCGCTGAGTCCATCGAGCAAAGAAAGAGCCTGCTTGTCGACCACTACCGGCAAGTTTTAAATCCCCCCTCCCCGACGTCTCCCCTTCTCCTCGCCGCCGGCTTCACTCCAGCCCAGCATGGCGACTTCTACACCGGCCCGATCACCGCCGCGGAAGTTACCAAGGCGCTGAAGAGCATGCGCGCTGACGCTGCCTCTGGAGTCGACCGAGTGCCTCCCAGGGTTCTGAAGTTGCCAGAGCTTACAGACAACATTAGCTCGTACTAGCATCCTGAACAAGTAATGCTGTCTCGGCGGCAACCCAGCTGCCACGGCCGTCCCCCTCTGGCGTACTTCAAGAATTGTCTCCATCCCGAAGAAGGGCGCCTCCACGAGCCTTGACAACCAACGTGGCATCGCATTGGAGTGCACGCTGCCAAAGCTGCTGAACGCAGTGTTGCGCAATCGGCTCCTCCCTGTCCTGAACTCGCTGCTGCTCGAGCTTCGAAGCGGCTTCAGACAAGGCAGATCCACCACGGAGCAGATCGTGGCCATCCGGTGCATTGTCGAAACCTGCAAGACTCGTCTTCGAGCCGTGTCTATCGTCTTCGTTGACTTCCGGAAGGCCTTCGACTCTGTCAGCGGGATGGCTTTAGCCTGGCTCCTGGCTCAGTACGGCGTCCCTGACACCCTGGTGACGGCAGTTATGGACCTGTACCACAACTCCAAAGCGTTTGTTGACTCCAGCAACAGCCCTACGGACGAGTTTGATACCACTTCCGGGGTGCTCTTTGTTTGTAGCTCTTTGTCTGACTGCAGACTATATGAATCACTTTGACTTTTAACCGGTAATGACTCAGCGTCTGGTGCGACTTAAACAGACTCAATGTCCGCGAACTCTTAACGAGCGGAGTGACTTGAATTGTTTCTCTATTTCTGCTGACAATAGTCCCAAATAACTTATACTCACGGTAGCTGCGAGATTATGGTCTAAGGCTATACTGCTTATGCTGCACCAGCCGAAGAGCGTTACCCTGAGATGGTCTGATAGAGTAATACCAATGATTTCTTGATAAATTACGTTCCCCAGTAAATCGATAGTTAATCCCAAAGCTAGATAAGTCAGGAAATTAAAGGTAGTTCGCTGCCACCAATCGAAGCTATGATTAAACTGACTGAGACAAGCCGTTTCTCAAAGAAAGATTTGCTTAGTAAAAACTTAACAACTTAAATTGACTTCGAACTAATAATAAATTGACAAATGTAATTATTGAACAATAAACAAACTAGCGTACCAGCGGTAAATTATTAATAAAGACTTAACAACCAAAATGAACAAAAACACATAAATATAAACTCAGACTCCTATGTCCTTACTAAACACAGCTGTTGGAGCTGATAATTTTTAGGTCTAGTTTGACTATTCTCAATAATTATGAGCTTTGCTCACACAAGATTCATGTTGAGCATCAATATCTAATCGATTCACTAAGTTACTAGGCACTACAGGCCGGGCTTACACAAGCCAATTACATTAACTAGACTGGAGTGCACAGTCCGGGCAAACAGAAACAACTCACAACGGGCAGGCCCTACAAGCGCGCAGAGATTCAAACTGGTGCGCGCGGTTTTTATACCCGCAATGCAAGTGCATTATAACAAATAATAGACACTTTGTCGCGCAGTTACTGTACGCTATTCGTTGACACGTGTGCATGAATCTCCAATTAATTACTTTCGCATGTTAGTTATTCTTCATCATTAACTAGTAATTTTAATAATTAACACGTAATCCTAGCAGCCCCTACCACGCAAGCTGCAGAAGCTGGTGGGCGAGCAAACTCTCAACTAGGCCTGCCAAAGGTGATCTGTAACGGCCGGTCGTTACTGCGCCACCGCGTCAACAAACCAGCTGTCCAAGCTCAAAGAGTCGGCTGTGTTGATGGATGACCAATTGAAGAGCATCCTCGGTTGGTGGAAGGTGGCCTTGCGGCAGCAGCGAGGTCGTGAAATTTTGCCTATGGGCAAGAGACCGTGGCGAGTCAGCGATGCCGATGCGGTGACATGTGGCGGCGCAAGTGGTGCTGCATCCTGTTCGAAGCTGGCAGACCGCTGTCGCGCCTCTCTCGACTGATGCGGTCGGTCGCTGCGCCCCCAGAAGTCCAGATGGAGTCGGCGTCTGGCTCTGCGAATAAGCGCCTTGGCTGTGCAGATCGAGATGGCCTGTTGGCGGCAGCGTCTGCTCTTTCGTTGCTTTCCAGCCGACGTGGGCCGGCACCCAGGTGAGGCGCTGCATTGCGCTGAGGTTGGACCAACACTCCTCACCAGGCGGGTCGCTCTGATCACAGGGGCCGCGCATGAGGGTTAAGAGTGCCGCTTGGCTGTCAGTAAAAATGTCAGTACTAGTCCCAATGTCCCATGATTCGTGGTCAGGTGTCGGATGCTGTCCAGGCCGATGGCGATTGGAGTCAACTCCGCTGTAGTGCTGCTGCAACTCTCTCCTGCCGCTGCGGTGCGCACCAGGCATGTGCTCGGTGACGCGAAGGCGCCCCCCCAGACGCTCCCTGCGAAGTGGGCAACGGCCCGGACCGTGGAAATGTAGGCCGTTCGGAGAACTGTGAAATTTGCGCCGTTGGATCTCGTGGCTAGCGCCGCCAGTGGTCTTCTGCGAGCTGCCATGCGCTTGCTGATGTCACGGGCGTGCTGGTTGAAGGTTTTTCTGCAGCTATCATAACGCGTGCACTTTTCAGTTCTGCTTTGTGGAGCTTTTACGAGCTAGCTTTATTCTAGCTCGCAACGGTCAATAAATCCGTCACGGACATCAAAGACTTGAGCAGCTCTTACAGTATGAGGTTGGGCTTTGATTAATTCATAATTCTCTCTCAGAATTTTACCATGCAATTGATAAAAAATGGTCTTGGTGAATGGTATTGGTAAATCCAAAGGATGACTTTTTAATCTTTTTGTGTAGGAGCCAACCTACTCTCATTAGGATTGGTTCGGTGCTACTTGTAGACTTCTTGATTGAATGACTCAAAGTTAGTGGATGGTACTAATAGCAGAATATCATGCATTTTAATAGCGGGATTGAAAATGTATTTGATTTCTTAATTTTGATTTCTTTCATTTAATTAAAGAAAATTGTTGCGTCAGGGTCATTGGGTCGGGGTCATTGGGTCAGGGTCATTGGGTCAGGGTCATTGGGTCAGGGTCATTGGGTCAGGGTCATTGGGTCAGGGTCATTGGGTCAGGGTCATTGGGTCAGGGTCATTGGGTCAGGGTCATTGGGTCAGGGTCATTGGGTCAGGGTCATTGGGTCAGGGTCATTGGGTCAGGGTCATTGGGTCAGGGTCATTGGGTCAGGGTCATTGGGTCAGGGTCATTGGGTCAGGGTCATTGGGTCAGGGTCATTGGGTCAGGGTCATTGGGTCAGGGTCATTGGGTCAGGGTCATTGGGTCAGGGTCATTGGGTCAGGGTCATTGGGTCAGGGTCATTGGGTCAGGGTCATTGGGTCAGGGTCATTGGGTCAGGGTCATTGGGTCAGGGTCATTGGGTCAGGGTCATTGGGTCAGGGTCATTGGGTCAGGGTCATTGGGTCAGGGTCATTGGGTCAGGGTCATTGGGTCAGGGTCATTGGGTCAGGGTCATTGGGTCAGGGTCATTGGGTCAGGGTCATTGGGTCAGGGTCATTGGGTCAGGGTCATTGGGTCAATGAAAAAAATGAAAAACTTAAGTGAAGTACACGGCTCGTACCAATTTAACAATAATTACATTTTGTGTCATGAATTATTTTGTCCCAGATTAAAATTCGATATTTTTTAATTCTCATTTCGCCGCCTTTGACTTCTTGCCGTCGCCTGCAGTTTTGGATTTGGCGGAGCTCCTGCTGGAGCCACGGCTGGACTTTCTGTCCCCGCCAGCCGGCCCGGAAGCTCCAACGGTCGAGGCCGAGTACCTTGGCGGCGGGCCTGCGGAGGTTATCGTTTTCTTTACAGAGCAGTGAGTGAACTTGTGATGGTTGGGATCATTGCTGAACCATTAGGATTAATCGAAATTACCGTCGAGAAGGAGTAAAAAACTCCCCAAAAATATGCTAAAAATATATAAAGATAAATACCCTCCCAAAACAAATGCGACTATCCCCCATAATAAAGCAAAATGCCCAAAAATAAAAGGAGAAATACTGCCATACAAAAATGAGAAAAGTCCCATCGGGAGAATGAGACATAGCCTATAGAAAAAATGAGAAATACCCCACAGAGGAAATGACAGATACGCCATAGAGGGAACAAAAATACCCCACAGAAAAATGATAAACAATTTTCCATAGAAAGTATTATAAATAACCCACAGCGAATAATAAATATACCACAAATTACCCCTCGAAGAGTCAGAAAAATTACCCCTCAAAACAATCTAGAGCAAGGCCTGAGTAAGCAGCAATTCTTGGAAGATTCTGTTTATGTAAACGCGCAACCCAAACTTCAAAACTTCAAGAAATTCTCTATTAACTTTCAGACCTGAAAATGACACTACTCAATCATCAAATCAAGCAGTAGTATAATAGGAACATCGCCAATGACACACACAAACCGCACTCACCCATACTGGCTGGCCTGGGCAGTGCAGTTCGCTTGGCTTTGTATACCAGATCGATGCAGGCACTGTCAGTGAGGTCCTGAGTTCGCAGCCGCATCTGACGCAAATTCATTTGTAGAATCTCTCCGATCAGGCTGTTGGGGTACTGAAAATCGATTTTTTGTGGGAAAAATGTCAACTATCAACTCCTAAAACTGGCGCCTCTAAAACTGGCGGCGCTCCTAAAACTGGCACCGCTCCTAAAACTGGCACCGCTCCTAAAACTAGCCTTCTAAAACTGGCACCGCTCCTAAAACTGGCACGGCTTCTAAAACTGGCACCGCTCCTAAAACTGGCACTGTTCCTAAAACTGGCGCCGCTCCTAAAACTGGCACCGCTCCTAAAACTGGCACCGCTTCTAAAACTGGCACCGCTTCTAAAACTGGCGCCACTCCTAAAACTGGCGCCGCTCCTAAGACTGGCACCGCTCCGAAAGCTGATTTAGCATGATTATAAAACTGATTCTCACGTCGTCAATCGCAGCGTCCTCTTGATCGTCGTCGCTATCTGACCGACTGCGCGTCATGGTCGCTTCCAGATTGCGACGTCGCTGGGCGATCTCGGCCGACTCTCCCAGGCGTCGCTCAGCTCCGGCAGCCCTGGCCAGCTGCTCCTCAGTGTCCAGCTCGCGCAGCTGGCAGCGGTAGCGGTGCTCCTCGGGCCGGAGTCCGTCGCGGAGCGGGCACGGCTGCTCCGGCGATTCGACAAGGATGCCGCGACGAAGTCGTCGACCGGAGTACTGCATCGACGGCTGCTTCTGCTTCTGATGCTGGGGTTGTTGAAGGCAGGCTCGGTAGAGTGCGAAATGACGCAGGAAGCTGTTCACGGTGTACTCCAGGTAGATGGAGGCTGCGCGCTCAGATATTTGGCGCGGAGCCAACGGAGTAACCATTGACTGAAGGTGGCGCAGGTTCTCTTGCATGGAGCGGTCTGCGGATTGGCGGGTTGAGAATTGTGTCTGTCTGTCTGTCTGTCTGTCTGTCTGTCTGTCTGTCTGTCTGTCTGTCTGTCTGTCTGTCTGTCTGTCTGTCTGTCTGTCTGTCTGTCTGTCTGTCTGTCTGTCTGTCTGTCTGTCTGTCTGTCTGTCTGTCTGTCTGTCTGTCTGTCTGTCTTAGTGTCTGTCTCTCTGTCTGTCTGTCTGTCTGTCTGTCTGTCTGTCTGTCTGTCTGTCTGTCTGTCTGTCTGTCTGTCTGTCTGTCTGTCTGTCTGTCTGTCTGTCTGTCTGCAGGTCTGTCTGTCTGTCTGTCTGTCTGTCTGTCTGTCTGTCTGTCTGTCTGTCTGTCTGTCTGTCTGTCCTTCTGTCTGTCTGTCTGTCTGTCTGTCAGTGCTTACCAAGAGATGCTATCCAATACTCGGCTGTCAGCTTGGCGAGGATACAAATTTCGGATTTGCTGCAGCCTCGGGCGTAGAGCTCGTCAACCAAATGATAGAAAATCGAAATGACTACCTCCATTCGTTGGTTGGAGTCGCAGCCTTGTTGTTCTAATCCAATAAATTTCATAATCCAGTCGCGTGTTAGGCCTTGAGCCTAAAATGTATAAAACAAAACAAAATAAATGGCTAGTTCATGAAGAAATTATTTGCTTTAAATTGATACTTGTTGGCTTGGTGGCAGTAGAATTGGTGATGTGGGTAACACAGAACCCGGCTGAAAAATTAAGATTTTTCGCCACTGATCTTTTAGGATCCAAACAGGAGTCCCAGAACATCTGTAGTCAGGTGATAGAGTAATACTCACTTCAATACCCTGAAATGCCGATTCACCGAAGGCACCCGGCTTCGATATGATGCCGGAAAGAATCTCTGTCATTTTTTCTGCGCTGGATTTTAGATTGCTAAGGTAAAATTAGATCGACCGATTTTACCTGGAAAATCACCCAAATGATAAATTTAAAAAATATATTTACAGTAGAAACAATGTTTTTCTAAATTTCAAAGCTTTTGTTGGCAAGAAAAACTTCGAATAAAAATTGCAAATCTATTAAAAAAAATTTTAATTTATCACTGCAGATAACGATATACAATATGGTATTTTTGTTTTAACGCTTAAATCTACTGTAACCAACAAGTTCGACTTAATTTATTCGATCCGAATTTTCTGTTTAGGTTTTGCTGCTGCGTGCCGGGCCTTAATAGAATTTTCTTTTGCTTATTTGATTTACAATTTTTTATGTTACAACAAAAATATATTCTTTTGTCAACTTTTTATTTGGTGTAGACTATAAAAGCTTTTACACGCGTATACTTTGTCTATATTATATATAAGCTATATGGTTTGCTGCTTAAAACTCAAATTTCACGCTAGAGTTTTGTGACACAATCTTATAGGCTTTCTTTTGCTAGCTAATGTGTATGTATTTATTAGGGCTTAGATCGCGTATAATACAACTTTACTTTGAGTACAATAGTAATTCTTTATTTATGTATATGTAAAGGTTCAAGCGTTAAAAGTAATAATTACTTTATACTTAAATCCCAACATGTTCATTTCAAATGACAATGAAGGAAGTTAATTCGTAAAAAGAGGTTTCCTAATTTAAAGTATACAAACATAGTGGTCCAGTTTTAGGCTCATATTAGTATCCATTTTCATGACTATTTTCTAGATTTTTTAGCCATAAACAGAGCTAATTCTCACTGTGATTAGAAAAACACTATATATTCTTCTTTTATATACTCTTCATATTTATATTTCTAGCCTGATAATTTCCAATCGGCAGCTCAATTGATCACAAAAAAGCTAAATACAATTTACTGACCATGTAACAGATGGTGAGCTACGCCTAGCAACCTTCTGTAGGGGAAAACAAACTCATACTCGTGTTCGTCAGAAGCTTATCAAATTTCAACAGCTTTTCCCCATCCATCCATCTCATCGGATTTACCTATTGACGATTTCGTTGCCACTTTTTTGGCACTACTGGGAGGCCTGTGTCCACACAGTGCGCTTCTTATATCCGTCTCATGTTACCTTCACCCAATTCTGGTTCGATCTGCCACTGAGTTACCATTGCTGAGTAGAAACAGTTCACTTTCACTCAGTACTGTTAATCTACTACGAATTTGTAAGCCTCGAGCAATCTTAATCTCCTATCTTAGTGAGTCTGGCTACTGTAGTCTACCTGAAGGCTGGAGCTGGGATTTCAATCCCCCATCCCCTACGAAAGGAAATCGAGTTCCGCATTCTCTACTACTCTGTGTGTCCGTTGTCAAGGAAAAGGGTGACAAGGGGGAGCAAGGAATTGAGGGATTTGATCAGGTAGGCATAGACAGGGACGAGGGGAGAAGGAAAGTTCGGGATGTGGCCTGCTGAGGAGCCAGGATTCCAGGAAGGGAGGGAAGCAAGGGCAGCTGAACCAATGACGTCCTGCTGGAGCAGACCG
>NIVC01002427.1:75000-174892 GCA_002269645.1 Macrostomum lignano
ACCATTCAAGAAGCACATTGTCCTGCTGAACAAGCGCATGGTTCAAAGTTTCGAACAGGTTTTAGACGATTTGTCCGCAATATTTCGAATGCAAGTTCGTAGAATCTACACGATTGAAGGTCAGCTGGTGAGTAAAACGGCCCTTTTTGGGGCAGATCTGAAACAGTTTTTAAACAACCAAGTCTAAGCTAAGCCACTCATTTTGTTCTTCTATTTTTCCAAGAGCATTGGATCGATCATGGCTAAGTTGGTCCAGATTTCATCACAGAACTAGTTTTGTTTAAATTAATAAAACATTTTATACTTTTTTAAATTTTTACTGCTTGTATCGATAATCGATAGTAGTTTTCTCGAAGTTTAAAGTTTTTATTATTCTATATTTTGCTCCTATAGCAGTTTTATTGGTTTCTCTTGCAGTATTTCACGTTTCAAGCTTTAAACAAAAGCAAACATTGCACGGTGCATCACTCTGCCTTCGCTGCAGTGCTTTCACTTCTCGTTTGGTAAATGTACTTGAAAAGTCTTTGGTTTCATGCAGAGCTCTAGCTGTCAAAAAATTATTGGTTTAGTGTCAAGGGTGCCTGTGGAGTGTCAGGGAAGGTAGTGGAGTGTCAGGGGTGCCTGTGGAGTGTCAGGGAAGGCAGTGGAGTGTCAGGGGGGGGGCAGTGGAGTGTCAAGGGAGGCAGTGAAGTGTCAGGGGAGGTAGTGAAGTGTCAGGGGAGGCAGTGGAGTGTCAAGGGAGGCAGTGAAGTGTCAGGGGAGGTAGTGGAGTGTCAGGGGAGGCAGTGGAGTGTCAAGGGAGGCAGTGAAGTGTCAGGGGGAGGTAGTGGAGTGTCAGGGGAGGCAGTGGAGTGTCAAGGGAGGCAGTGGAGTGTCAGGGGAGGCAGTGGAGTGTCAGGGGAAGCAGTGGAGTGTCAGGGGAGGCAGTGGAGTGTCTGGGGAGGCAGTGAAGTGTCAGGGGAGGTAGTGGAGTGTCAGGGCAAGAAGGCCAGACGCAATCAAACCAGTTAATTGGATTTTGGGCACACTCCAAACATGATAACGCCTTCTCTGTACTTGTCAGACTTGTAACTGATTCAGACATCGATAACTTGGAAACATAGATCAACATGGATCAAACATGCATTTTGCAGAGTTCGTACTTGCTGAGAATATTTGTCTCAAGGCATTGGACATGCTCAGTTAATTTATCCTTATCGACTTTATCAGTCCACCCGCAGCTCTCGGTAGCCAATGTGCGGCAGTTCAGAGAAAAAATTCGGTTAATTTTGCTGCAAAAGCTGATAACAGCACCGGGCGCTCAAAGCTTTAATAATTGATTCGAGCACAGGCCTGAAGAGAAATAGCATAATTCGTAGAGAAGCGTCGCCCTTGCTGTTGCCATGGTTACGTCTATGTGAGCGGCGAAAAACGCAAAGAATTGAGAAAGATAATTTAACCGGGGTTAAGAGTACAAAAAATCTAGCGACCAGTTTCAAAGTCCTGCGGGGCTGTGAGAGTGTTCGAAAGATATTGAAAATGTGAATTATGGCGACTGCGTGTTGCAATGAAACTTATTTGACCAGTGAAAGTTAATGTATGAAGTCAGCACTGCACACGTGTAGCTTGGGCACCTCCAAACTGAAGATCTAAAGTGATTCTCAATATACCTCGGTAGCAGAACAGTCTGGAATTTACTCAGTATCTCAGTATCCTTGGTGAAATGGCTGTTACTAAGGGGGCCGTAGCCAATGGTCTGATGTGCCAGCGGCCCAGGCTCGATTCCAAGTGCAGTCACATTAATTCGGGGCTGAATTGGAATCTCGGCTTGGCACTGCTCGTGCAATCAATGACCATTGAGGTGTACATGCCTAACGATAAATAAAGTTAGGGGCAGGGCCTTACTTGACTACTTACACAATGAAAACTGTAATGAAAATATTACGACCATAAATAAACTATTTTAACTAAGACTTAAGAGTTAAATTGAACACTAAGAAGTAAGTGAGGCGCAGGGCTTATTAAACATTAACTTAGCGAGGTTGAGTCCTGATAATAAAAGGAGGGGTCGAGTGCGCGACTAAGGAAACAGGCGAGATTGAGGAGCCAATCAGAAGGCAGCGTGGGAGAGAGAGAATAATAACAAAATTGAACTAGACAGAGAGAGAGAGAAAGCAGAGTAAACAGAGACAAGTGTAGATGAACTGAAGAAATGACTAAACAATTCGCGACAAATACAAACTGGGTTTCCCAGCACTCAATGCTTTCTTCAGCACTTTCTAATGTACACAATCTCGAAGCATTTAATACACAAGAAATTTTCCACCCAATATAACAAAACAAAGGTGGAGTCTCTCTCAGCTATGTACAACGGACCCGAGAGCTACGTTGTTGCCGGCCAAGAAAAGTTCAAGCCATTGTTCGCCTGGGCCGGCCCGGTGCACCAGCAGCACCAGGTGGCAGCTGGAGGCGGCGAACTCGGTCGCCGGAAATTGCCACCGATCGGCCGGCGTGCCAAAGAGCAGCGGTTGACCAATGCTCCGGCAAAACCGAGTAGGCTTATGCCTTTTTATTGCTGGCCTTTATATGGAAATTGTTAAAATATAAAAAATATTGATTGCGTAGATCTATATGGAAAATCAAGCTAACACTTATCTATTTAGTTTATTATTTTAGTATATAGGACTAGCAATCAGCGCCCCCCGTTGGGGTGACAAAAAAATATGTAATAAAAAATTTAGAATAAACGACACGTAGTTTTGATCTCTCAGCCTTGATCCGTAAGCCTTGACATCCTACTTTACCAACAGTTAGAATTATCGGAAAGTGACAATTATAAAATATTTAATAACTGGCTTTTATCGACTAGACTACTTACAGTAGAAATATAAGAAAATTCTTCAAGCTGTGATAAAGTACCTAATACGTTACTAATTGTCACGTGGTCACAGGTGCATTCAGACCACATTAGGTAAAACTCCGATTTATGTTTATTTCAGAAGGAATTTGGCGCATAAAAATTTCTACTCCTACGGGAGACGCCGCCAACGGCACCAGCAGCCGCGTCTTCCTCACCGTCTATGGCCGCGAGGGCCAGTCGGACCCGATTCCGCTCGCCATGCCGTTGAAGCCGGACGGGCCGGTTAACCCGTTTCAAGCCGGACAGGAGGACGAATTCGAGGTGAGCATGACGAGAATTTCTTACATAATTGTAGTTAATAATTTGACCACATATATTGTCACTTTTTCTGGTTTGTTTGCTGATCATTTCTAATCATTGCTAATCATTGCTAATCATTGCTAATCATTGCTAATCATTGCTAATCATTGCTAATCATTGCTAATCATTGCTAATCATTGCTAATCATTGCTAATCATTGCTAATCATTGCTAATCATTGCTAATCATTGCTAATCATTGCTAATCATTGCTAATCATTGCTAATCATTGCTTATCATTGCTAATCATTGCTAATCATTGCTAATCATTGCTAATCATTGCTAATCATTGCTAATCATTTCTAATCATTGCTAATCATTGCTAATCATTGCTAATCATTGCTAATCATTGCTAATCATTGCTAATCATTGCTAATCATTGCTAATCATTGCTAATCATTGCTTATCATTGCTAATCATTGCTAATCATTGCTAATCATTGCTAATCATTGCTAATCATTGCTAATAATTCCTAATCATTTCTAATCATTTCTAATCATTGCTAATCATTGCTAATCATTTCTAATCATTGCTAATCATTGCTAATCATTTCTAATCATTGCTAATCATTGCCAATCATTGCTAATCATTGCTAATCATTGCTAATCATTGCTAATCATTGCTAATCATTTCTAATCATTTCTAATCATTGCTAATCATTGCTAATCATCGACAGTCATTGCAAATCATTTCCAGTCATAGCTAATCATCGACAGTCATTGCAAATCATTTCCAGTCATAGCTAATGATTGCCAATCATTGCTAATCATTTCTAATCATTGTCAGTCCTTGCTAATCAATGCTAATCATTGCAAATCATTGCTAATCATTGCCAGTCATTGCTAATCATTGCCAATAATTGCAAATCATTGCTTCTACCTAACCTAATAAATTTCGCACACCTACCCACCACAATTCGTCAAGATCAACACCGGGTCGATAGGCCAGGTGACCAAAGTGCGTCTGTCGCACGACAACAGCGGCGCATCGCCAGGCTGGCACGTGGGCCAACTCGTCATGACCTCGGTTGGCGCCAGCCCGGATGAAACGCTGGTCTTCGATTTCAACCGTTGGCTGGCCACCGATCGAGACGACGGTGAAATCGCGAGAGAGCTGCCCGCCGTCAGAGATGGAAAGGCTGCCCTGCCTCGTAAGCTTGTGTTTTTTTATATTGAGAATTACAGTTAGAGTTTGCCTTTTAGCATAGCTTTAGGCTTCTCATTGTCACCATCTACGCCGAATTTGATACAATAGACTTCATAGGGTATGCGGTTATCATAGCCACTGATACAACTGACCAATTTTGAGCTGGGTTGGCCAAAAATTTGCACAAGTGATAATACCTGGTCTAAGCTTAGTAATATACCTAATGTTGCTCCTGACACAGGTATACAGATGCAAGCAACTGTTTGACAACTTTTGATATTTTTCTTATCTTCAATAGTAATAATAACTGATTACACCTGTCCTAAGGGCAGATGTGCAACCGACAGCTCAGCCGCAGCTATTGCACGGCGCATCTGAAGGCTGCGTACGGCTGTTCAGTCCAAGGACTGGGGGGTCGCCACACGCACTCTCAATTACCCCAGCTAATGCTGGCACCCATTTTAAAGCCCGTGTACTGCTTGTATTCATCTGGTTGTCAGGTTATGCTCTCGCCCATATCTCTGAATTTCTCAATTAGTCATCGAAAATAATTTGCTCCTAGCATCCAATCAGCCGAATCAAAGCAGGATTTCAGAATCAAGTCAATTAGCAAGAGGGCTGAAAAATAAAGTTGAAAGGAAAAAAATTAGTCTCAAAATTTCTTTCCAAGTTGAATACGTGAGCTTCGAGCTCTCATTTTGAAAGGCTGCTCCTGCACGAAGCGAAAGTGTCTTGATTGGTGCCCAGGCTCCTAGGGTTAATGAGGGATCTCCCATGTGCTCATCATCATTTCTTCTCTGCCCAAGAAATGTCCTGCCCCTCGTGTGACCACGTGACCTTGATTGATGTAGCTCATTTATCGTTACAGCTCCTAACCATCTCTTCAAGTATCTTTGCACTTGTACTTTTTTCACCTAAGATGTTTCGCTACCTTTGTATCATTGAAACTACTGCAAAGACATATAAGAAGCGAAGCGAAGTGTGTAATGCAATCGTGTTTTCTTTGTGTCTGACCAGCGCCTTGATGAGCTCTATTAGCGCGTCTCAAAAATGGCTTTCAATGATAATACGTAGAACAGAATAAAATATTTTGCAAACATGAAACTGACAGTGAGCTTTGAATTGGAGTGTGATGAACCGCCTGACGTAATGGATGTGCTGTTTTACATGCCAGTATCAAAAATCCATCAAAATTGGAAAATCACACTTGATTGTGATGTAACCTGGGGAATGACAGCTTACAGGGCTATTGTCCGAGGTACTGATACCAGTTAGAAGGGGATCAGACATCACCCGCCCTAGATGGAGAATGGGTAGCTTGGGCTGTGGTCCGATAACAAGATCCCAATTTTCTAATCCCAACTACGGCCAAGGACTTTTGAAGGTAGGGACTGCTTCAGTAGTTCTACATTATTACACCTTAAATCTATTTACGATCTGCTAACAGCCTTTGTTTCGTATCCCTGCAGCCCTATAGCCTTCTACTCACTAGCTTCCATGCTTAAAAGATTAATAAATCAAAGCAGGACAACTGGGTTATGGTTTCACTTGACAGGTAGCTCAGCTGCAGATACTACTATTCGAGAATGAATGATTGAATTATTGCAAAGCGGGATCAGGATTTGCGAGTGCGACCTGGGATTCCGGGATTGTATTCCCTAATGCCGAGAGTTCAGAGCTCAGAGAACCTCGTATTCTCTGTCATTACATATCTGCAAAAAGTCCTTGCCGTATGGGGGAGCTGGGGTATCCAGCCTCTTCTATAGTACACGTATCTTCATCTCTTCAGTGGAGCGGTACCGCGTCGAGTTTCACACTGGCGACTGCTACAATGCCGGAACTGAGGCTGCAGTTTACGTGCAGCTGTTTGGCCAGCACGGGGACACTGGCAAGCGGATGCTGACTAGGCCTGTGAGCAACGGCTTACGGACCACTGATGGAGATGTCAATGAGACCGGAGAGACGCCATTTCAGAAGGGTCAGGTAAGGTTGCTCACGTTCTGAATGCATCTTCTTGTCTGCACCTTGCTTTTGATCTGCTAGCGGTTTTAGTTTTTCACTTTCTTATTCATTCTCGATTCCCTTTCATCCTCTCATAATTTCCCATGCTTAATTTTCATCAGCTCCCAATATTCTTCATTTCCATCACCATGCTTCGTTTCCTCCCCATAGTCCTCGTTTCCGGCCCTATTTCTCATTTCCTTCCTATATTCCTCATTTCCATCATTGTTCTTCATTTCCCTGCCTATATTCCTTATTTCCATCAGTTTGTTCTTCATTTCCCTCCCTATATTCCTCATTTCCATCAGTTTGTTCTTCATTTCCCTCCCTATATTCCTCATTTCCATCACTGGTGCTTCATTTCCCTCCCTATATTCCTCATTTCCATCACTGGTGCTTCATTTCCCTCCCTATATTCCTCATTTCCATCACTGGTGCTTCATTTCCCTCCCTATATTCCTCATTTCCATCACTGGTGCTTCATTTCCCTCCCTATGTTCCTCATTTCCATCACTGGTGCTTCATTTCCCTCCCTATATTCCTCATTTCCATCATTGTTCTTCATTTCCCTCCCTATATTCCTCATTTCCATCACTGGTGCTTCATTTCCCTTCCTATATTCTTCCTTTCCATTACTGCGTGCTTCATTTCCCTCCCTATGTTCCTCATTTCCATCACTGGTGCTTCATTTCCCTGCCTATATTCCTCATTTCCATCACTGGTGCTTCATTTCCCTCCCTATGTTCCTCATTTCCACCACTGGTGCTTCATTTCCCTCCCTATATTCCTCATTTCCGTCACTGTGTTTTATTTCCTTTCTCACTGTATTCGTCTCATTTCCCAGTCAAGTTCAAATTTTCGAACTCTCGTTCGCTCCGTCCAGTACTATAGGATATGTCATTTGCGTCTAAAAAAACACTCGCAGATCGACGTATTCGAGCTGGAGTCCGTGAGTCTCGGGCCGTTGCGCAAACTGCTGATTGGGCACGATGGCAGCGGGCCCGGTCACGGCTGGTTTCTGGACAAGGTGATTGTCTACGAACTGTCAGCGCCCAGCGAGGGACACGCGTTCTTGTGCAACCGGTAAGAGCACTTCTTTGCGGGAACCCTGTGAAGTAAAGCGACAAAAAAGGAAGTCTAGAATCGGAAATGCAACTTTTCGTGATTTCGGGAGACACTTTCTGATTGCTAGAAAGAAGAAAGTTCCTATCACTTAACGAAGTTGAACAGTCAGTTAGCTGGTTAGTCACACGCACACGCGAACGAATAAGTACCACAGGCAGGCACTTTCAATCAAGGCTCTCATGGGTGCTGCAAAGTTCACGAATCCCAAACTAATGTCACTGTGAGCAAAATCGTACCCACACTACTACTCAGTCACCACTGAGCATCTTTATTAATCTATTGATATTTCAGCTGGCTTGACGAAGGTGAAGACGACGGCCGAATCGCTCGCGAATTGAAACTGCGCGACACTTTCATGCAGGACCTGCTTGAACGCGAGCTATGGGACTACATGAGTTGGGCCTTCGCTGGTGGCAATGTTATCCAGTTGTATAGCAAGGTGACGGAGAAACCGTTAAGGATTAACACGGCAGAGACGAGTGTTGACGCTAAGGCCGACGATCGAGACCCGATGTGTGCGTTTTAGTGGCCCTTTTTGGCGACAAATTTTAATAAGAAATTTAACGTAAGGCTGTGTGGCCTAGCTGAGATAAGATGGCAGAAAGAGCTGTGTCTATGGCTGCAATGGGGATGGGTGTGTGACCTAGCCGAGGTAAGGCGGCAGAAAGAGCTGT
Organism: Macrostomum lignano; assembly: GCA_002269645.1. NCBI lineage: Eukaryota > Metazoa > Platyhelminthes > Macrostomidae > Macrostomum > Macrostomum lignano. The sequence continues at coordinate 83,144 of NIVC01002427.1, forward strand.
GTCTATGGCTGCAATGGGGATGGGTGTGTGACCTAGCCGAGGTAAGGCGGCAGAAAGAGCTGTGTCTATGGCTGCAATGGGGATGGGTGTGTGACCTAGCCGAGGTAAGGCGGCAGAAAGAGCTGTGTCTATGGCTGCAATGGGGATGGGCTGTGTGATCAAGCTGAGATAAGGCGGCAGAAAGAGCTGTGTCTATGGCTGCAATGGGGATGGGTGTGTGATCAAGCTGAGATAAGGCGGCAGAAAGAGCTGTGTCTATGGCTGCAATGGGGAAGGATGTGTGATCAAGCCGAGATAAGGCGGCAGAAAGAGCTGTGTCTATGGCTGCAATGGGGATGGGTGTGTGATCAAGCCGAGATAAGGCGGCAGAAAGAGCTGTGTCTATGGCTGCAATGGGGAAGGATGTGTGATCAAGCCGAGATAAGGCGGCAGAAAGAGCTGTGTCTATGGCTGCAATGGGGAAGGATGTGTGATCAAGCTGAGATAAGGCGGCAGAAAGAGCTGTGTCTATGGCTGCAATGGGGAAGGATGTGTGATCAAGCTGAGATAAGGCGGCAGAAAGAGCAGTGTCTATGGCTGCAATGGGGATGGGTGTGTGATCAAGCTGAGATAAGGCGGCAGAAAGAGCTGTGTCTATGGCTGCAATGGGGAAGGATGTGTGATCAAGCTGAGATAAGGCGGCAGAAAGAGCTGTGTCTATGGCTGCAATGGGGATGGGTGTGTGATCAAGCTGAGGTAAGGCGGCAGAAAGAGCTGTGTCTATGGCTGCAATGGGGAAGGATGTGTGATCAAGCCGAGATAAGGCGGCAGAAAGAGCTGTGTCTATGGCTGCAATGGGGATGGGTGTGTGATCAAGCTGAGATAAGGCGGCAGAAAGAGCTGTGTCTATGGCTGCAATGGGGAAGGATGTGTGATCAAGCTGAGATAAGGCGACAGAAAGAGCTGTGTCTATGGCTGCAATGGGGATGGGTGTGTGATCAAGCTGAGGTAAGGCGGCAGAAAGAGCTGTGTCTATGGCTGCAATGGGGAAGGATGTGTGATCAAGCTGAGATAAGGCGACAGAAAGAGCTGTGTCTATGGCTGCAATGGGGATGGGTGTGTGATCAAGCTGAGATAAGGCGGCAGAAAGAGCTGTGTCTATGGCTGCAATGGGGATGGGTGTGTGATCAAGCTGAGGTAAGGCGGCAGAAAGAGCTGTGTCTATGGCTGCAATGGGGAAGGATGTGTGATCAAGCTGAGATAAGGCGACAGAAAGAGCTGTGTCTATGGCTGCAATGGGGATGGGTGTGTGATCAAGCTGAGATAAGGCGGCAGAAAGAGCTGTGTCTATGGCTGCAATGGGGAAGGATGTGTGATCAAGCTGAGATAAGGCGGCAGAAAGAGCTGTGTCTATGGCTGCAATGGGGAAGGATGTGTGATCAAGCTGAGATAAGGCGGCAGAAAGAGCTGTGTCTATGGCTGCAATGGGGAAGGATGTGTGATCAAGCTGAGATAAGGCGGCAGAAAGAGCTGATGTCGTGCATGATTTCGAAGAAATTCATTCGCCAATTATTGTAAGATAATGTGTCAATCATCAGGGCGCTTCTTATCCCAAGGCGCACCTGTGCTAGGCATAATTATATCGAAATTAACGAATGGATTCGACGGAAAACCTAATGATCATGAGGAATGTTATCAGGAACGTACATCAGCATGACGAATACAATAATTTCTTCAATTTTTTCCAGCTTACTTCACTGTTCAAGCTCGAAAAGGTGACCTCAGACTGTTCAGGAGTACAGCTGCACCAAAGTGCTTCCTGGCTATCGACAATGGCATTATTATGGGACAGGTGAGGACTAAGCGAATCGATGAGCGTCACTTGTGATGATCGAATTTTTCAGTAAAAATGCCGTGAAATTTGCTTGTTTATTTGCCAATTAGTCTGACAGAACCGCAGATTGTTAGCGTGTCTTTTAACAAGGCACAATAGACGCAGGTGTTTCAGCCACTTGTATAATTCATGCACCAATCTGCCTCAAAAAAGCATCGCATTGAGTCACCAAGCTTCGAGTGTCTTGCAATTTCGGCCCGCATAATTACACTGATTTATAGTCTTTAAACTAGAGGGTGGAAATAGGGTTGCTGACTGAGTCGTGACCAGTCGGTAATGATGACGGATTGATGCTAATTAGGCATGCGGAGCTGTGGCACTCGCTGTAGCAACTACAATTATCTGACAGCGCTTCAGAAAAGCCTATCATTCGTTCAGAAAGCAGTTCGGGTTTTGCCTCTTTTTCCTTTGAAGCAGAAAGTTGATAGTTTGCACGAGGCAAAGAAAACAGGAGACTGCGGCTCATCAGTAAGTCAGGGACGTGTCACAGATATCCAATAGATTTGCAGGATGAGCAGTCTCTGCTGAGGAAACAAGGTTTTTGCCTTCTAAAAATAGATTTTAGAAGGTGCAGGTTGTGACAGCAACTGAGGATTTGGGAGACTGGTCCAGAAACTGAGACTTTTTGAGGCTGGCCTAGCATCTGGGAGGCTGGCCTAGCATCTGGGAGGCTGGCCTAGCATCTGGGAGGCTGGCCTAGCATCTGGGAGGCTGGCCTAGCATCTGGGAGGCTGGCCCAGCGACTGAGAATCTGGGAGGCTGGCCCAGCAACTGAGGATCTGGGAAGCTGGCCCAGCAACTAAGACTCTTGGAGGCTGGCCTAGCAACTGAGATCTGGGAGGCTGGTGGCCCAGCAAATGAGGATCTGGGAGGCTGGCCTAGCAACTGAGAATCTTGGAGGCTGGTGGCCCAGCAACTGAGGATCTGGGAGGCTGGTGGCCCAGCAACTGAGGATCTGGGAGGCTGGTGGCCCAGCAACTGAGGATCTGGGAGGCTGGTGGCCCAGCAACTGAGGATCTGGGAGGCTGCAGGTGGCCCAGCAACTGAGGATCTGGGAGGCTGTTGGCCCAGCAACTGAGGATCTGGGAGGCTGCAGGTGGCCCAGCAACTGAGGATCTGGGAGGCTGCAGGTGGCCCAGCAACTGAGGATCTGGGAGGCTGGTGGCCCAGCAACTGAGGATCTGGGAGGCTGGTGGCCCAGCAACTGAGGATCTGGGAGGCTGCAGGTGGCCCAGCAACTGAGGATCTGGGAGGCTGTTGGCCCAGCAACTGAGGATCTGGGAGGCTGGTGGCCCAGCAACTGAGGATCTGGGAGGCTGGTGGCCCAGCAACTGAGGATCTGGGAGGCTGGTGGCCCAGCAACTGAGGATCTGGGAGGCTGGTGGCCCAGCAACTGAGGATCTGGGAGGCTGGTGGCCCAGCAACTGAGGATCTGGGAGGCTGGTGGCCCAGCAACTGAGGATCTGGGAGGCTGGTGGGCCAGCAACTGAGGATCTGGGAGGCTGGTGGCCCAGCAACTGAGGATCAATCCAGTCAGCCCCGCACCCAAATTTGCACTCAGGGCAAAGGCGGCGCCCTCTGCGAGTTTCGCATTCGCATCCAACCGGACCGCTCCGTGGTGCTGGAGTCGGCGCGCCACAGCCTGCAGCAGATCAACATCGGGGCGGACGGCGAGCCGTTGGACCCGCGCCAGTGGAAAGGCGCCTCAACCGGTCCCGGCAAACTGTTCGTGCCCTACTGCAAGGGCATGCTGCGGCACCGCGGCGTCATCCTGTTCAGCACGTCGCTGACGCAGACGCTAGCCGTCGATCACGACAACGGCGTGCACGGGACCGGCAAGCGAAATCGGATGGCGCATTTTCGGGTGCACAAAGTCGAAGGCGAGCAGGGCGTGCGTCAATTCGAATCAGTGGTGTTCGCGGAGCAGTTCCTGCGTATCAAGGACCGAAAGTGCGACTGCATGGTGAGTTTGGGCCTGCCTACCTGCCAACTAGCCCACCTGCATACCTAACTACTTACCTACTTACCTACACACCTACCTGCCTACCTACCTACCTACCTACCTACCTACCTACCCAGCTACCTACCTACCTGTCTACCTGCCCACCTACCTACTAGCCCACCTGCATACCTATCTACTTACCTACTTACCTACATACCTGCCTACCTACCTGCCTACCTACCTACCTACCTACCTACCCAGCTACCTACCTACCTGCCTACCTGCCCACCTACCTACTAGCCCACCTGCATACCTATCTACTTACCTACATACCTACCTACCTACCTACCTACCTGCCTACCTACCCACCTACCTACCTGCCTACCTGCCCACCTACCTACTAGCCCACCTGCATACCTAACTACTTACCTACTTACCTACCTACCTACATACCTACCCACCTACATATAGTTACCTATCTACCTACCTACCTACCTAGCCACCTACATATATTTACCTATCTACCTACCTACCTACCTAGCCACCTACATATAGTTACCTACCTACCTACCTACCTGCTTACCTGCCCACCTACCTACTAGCCCACCTGTATACCTAACTACTTACCTACTTACCTACCTACCTACCTACCTACCTAGCCACCTACATATAATTACCTATCTACCTACCTACCTACCTAGCCACCTACATATAGTTACCTACCTACCTACCTACCTACCTACCTACCTACCTACCTACCTACCTACCTACATACCTACCTACCTACCTACCTACCTACCTACATACCTACCTACCTACCTACCTACCTACCTACCTGCCTACCTACCCACCTACCTACCTGCCTACCTGCCCACCTACCTACTAGCCCACCTGTATACCTAACTACTTACCTACTTACCTACCTACCTACCTACCTACCTAGCCACCTACATATAATTACCTATCTACCTACCTACCTACCTAGCCACCTACATATAGTTACCTACCTACCTACCTACCTACCTACCTACCTACCTACCTACCTACCTACCTACATACCTACCTACCTACCTACCTACCTACCTACATACCTACCTACCTACCTACCTACCTACCTACCTACATACCTACCTACCTACCTACATACCTACCTCGTACATACCTACCTACCTACCTACCTAACCTACCTACCTACCTACCTACCTACCTACATACCTACCTACCTACCTACCTACCTACATACCTACCTACCTACCTACATACCTATGCACCTAAATATAGTTACCTATCTACCTACCTACCTACCTAGCCACCCAGCAAATACTAACCGACTAACGAACCCACCTGTCCATCTAGCTGCTTACGAGTATATCCGCATATTCTACCTACTAATAACCTACCTAATTGTCTACCTGGCAATACACTTATCTACTATAAGGTAAAAGTATTGATCTGCGTACGCACTGACTCGTCAACTCAACCTACATATTCCATCTCATACACAATTCTGTTTACGTGTACTAATCCATCTATCGATGATCTAATTTTAATCGGGTCATGTTTCTTTCATCACGGAATAAAACTTAAACTCGACAAAAACATTTCCGAGCTGATTTTCCCGCGAACATCAAAGAGATCGCAGGAGGGATGGCAGTAAACAGAAAGCTCCCGAACCGGTGAACCGGTTCCAAAAGCAAAATTGTACAAAGGCGCGGATAATTTCACACCTCGTTATCATTTGCTAATTGCTAACTACAGTGTAACTACAGAGAGTTGACGCACTTTCCCTCATCGCCAGGGAGCTGGAGACATCCACTGCTACTTCAAAGTGGAGAAATACAAAGACAAAGGCTTTGTAACGCTGGAATGCCTTGGCGCCAAGGGCCTCTTCATCGGATTCTCCGCAGATGGCCGGGTGATCGCCACTGAGGACCACGGACAGCCCAGCGTGCGCCTTGTGCCGGAGGTTATTCAGTGTAAGTAGGCTGGTGCTGCCACCTGTTTCCGTACTTTATCCACCTGTTCCAGTACTTTAGACCCCTGTTTCCGTACTTTATCCACCTGTTCCAGTACTTTAGACCCCTGTTTCCGTACTTTAGACACCTGTTTCCGTACTTTAGACACCTGTTTCCTTACTTTAGACCCCTGTTTCCGTACTTTAGACACCTGTTTCCGTACTTTAGACACCTGTTTAGGTATTTTAGACACCTGTTTCCGTACTTAAGCCGCCTGTTTAGGTATTTTAGACACCTGTTTCCTTACTTTAGACACCTGTTTCCGTACTTTAGACACCTGTTTCCGTACTTTAGACACCTGTTTCCGTACTTTATTCACCTGTTCCAGTACTTTAGACACCTGTTTCCGACGTACTTTAGACACCTGTTTCCGTACTTTAGACACCTGTTTAGATATTTTAGACACCTGTTTCCGTACTTTAGACACCTGTTTAGATATTTTAGACACCTGTTTCCGTACTTTAGACACCTGTTTCCGTACTTTAGACACCTGTTTCCGTACTTTAGACACCTGTTTCCGTACTTTAGACACCTGTTTCCGTACTTTATTCACCTGTTCCAGTACTTTAGACACCTGTTTCCGACGTACTTTAGACACCTGTTTCCGTACTTTAGACACCTGTTTAGATATTTTAGACACCTGTTTCCGTACTTTAGACACCTGTTTAGATATTTTAGACACCTGTTTCCGTACTTTAGACACCTGTTTCCGTACTTTAGACACCTGTTTCCGTACTTTAGACACCTGTTTCCGTATTTTAGACACCTGTTTCCGTACTTTAGACACCTTTTTAAGTATTTTAGACACCTGTTTCCGTACTTTAGACACCTGTTCCCGTACTTTAGACACCTGTTCCCGTACTTTAGACACCTGTTTCCTTACTTTAGCCACGTGTTTCGGTACTTACGAATAAGCCTCCTTAGTTTTAAAGTTTTTAATACCTGTTTAGATGTCTTAAACAACCATTTCGGAAACTTAAAACATTTTGAGTAGTTTATTCGTATAATGCGATCAAATTAAGGGAACTGTTATAGCGTTAATCCATGGCTTAAAGGGAGACCTTGATGCCACAGCTCACAGGGGATGCTGATATCTTAGGCTAGACAACTGACTTTCAGGGCTGTTGCTTTTTTGCTTTTAAACATATTTTTTCCTAGGATACGAGTACTAACAACAGTGACTGCACAAGGTCAAGGAAGGGGTTGGGGTTGTAGCCCAGTGCTTAGAGCGTCTGACTCACGGCTTGAAGGTCGGGGGTTCGATTCTCGACCCACTAGGAACAATTCATGTCCTTGAGCAAGACGCTTAACTTTGCATTGCTTCAGTTCACCCAGCTGTAAAATGAATGCCAGCATTAGCTGGGGTAATTGAGGGTGTGCGTGGCAACCCCCCTCCCCAGTCTTTGGACTGAACTGCCGTACGCAGCCTTCAGATGAATTCCTAGCTTCATCCTCTACCAAACATCATTCTGAAACCCAACAGTCGGCCAGTCCAAGAACCTGGACCCCAGCGCAGCAATTGAGGCAGCCAACAGCGCTAGACGCGATGAAGAAGTTCCTGCTGGCGCCGCCGCTGCTGATGCTGAGGCGCCATCGACGACTGCGGCCGAGACGGCGCCAGATCAGCCGGCCGAAATTGAATCGGACGACAGTTGGCGACTTCTGCTGGACACGGTGCAGGCCTGCGCCGGCGGCAAGTTGACTCTGTTTGCGTACGGCGACTCCGGCATGGTTGGCCCCATCGCTGTGGCCTCTGCCGGCGAGGGAGTCCTGGCTGCGGATAGTCAGGACGAGTTTCAGGTATGAGTAGTATGAGTAGTGTGAGTAGTATGCGTAGTGTGAGTAGTATGAGTAGTGTGAGCAGTATGAGTAGTGTGAGTAGTATGAGTAGTGTGAGTAGTATGAGTAGTTTGAGTAGTATGAGTAGTGTGAGTAGTATGAGTAGTGTGAGTAGTATGAGTAGTATGAGTAGTATGAGTAGTGTGAGTAGTATGAGTAGTGTGAGTAGTATGAGTAGTGTGAGTAGTATGAGTAGTGTGAGTAGTATGAGTAGTGTGAGTAGTATGAGTAGTGTGAGTAGTATGAGTAGTGTGAGTAGTATGAGTAGTGTGAGTAGTATGAGTAGTGTGAGTAGTATGAGTAGTGTGAGTAGTATGAGTAGTGTGAGTAGTATGAGTAGTGTGAGTAGTATGAGTAGTGTGAGTAGTATGAGTAGTGTGAGTAGTATGAGTAGTGTGAGTAGTATGAGTAGTGTGAGTAGTATGAGTAGTGTGAGTAGTATGAGTAGTGTGAGTAGTATGAGTAGTGTGAGTAGTATGAGTAGTGTGAGTAGTATGAGTAGTGTGAGTAGTATGAGTAGTGTGAGTAGTATGAGTAGTGTGAGTAGTATGAGTAGTGTGAGTAGTATGAGTAGTGTGAGTAGTATGAGTAGTGTGAGTAGTATGAGTAGTGTGAGTAGTATGAGTAGTGTGAGTAGTATGAGTAGTGTGAGTAGTATGAGTAGTGTGAGTAGTATGAGTAGTGTGAGTAGTATGAGTAGTGTGAGTAGTATGAGTAGTGTGAGTAGTATGAGTAGTGTGAGTAGTATGAGTAGTGTGAGTAGTATGAGTAGTGTGAGTAGTATGAGTAGTGTGAGTAGTATGAGTAGTGTGAGTAGTATGAGTAGTATGCGTAGTATAAATGACTAGTACGAGTAGTATATAATGAGTGATATGAGTTGCACTATTTTTTGTATTCCAGTAATAACTATATCTGTTTTGTAGCATTATTATACTTCCAATCATGTTCGGGGCGTCGATCACCATGGATTTTTTGTGGGGGACAAAGCCAAGAATTCAACATGTACATGACTAAATTCTTACATGTCCATTATTTTGAGAATCGGTCTTGTCAGCGCTCATTTTTGCGCCACAGGCGCTCATTTTAGCGCCACAGATACTCTTTTTAGCGCCGCAAGCACTCATTTTAGCGCCACAGATACTCTTTTTAGCGCCACAGACACTCTTTTTAGCGCCACAGACACTCATTTTAGCGCCGCAGCCACTCATTTTAGCGCCACAGGCACTCATTTTAGCGCCACAGGCACTCATTTTAGCGCCACAGGCACTCATTTTAGCACCGCAGCCACTCATTTTAGCGCCACAGGCACTCATTTTAGCGTCACAGACACTCATTTTAGCGCCGCAGGCCTCATTTTAGCGCCGCAGGTACTATTTTTGGCGCCAAAGGCGCTATATTTTGGCGCCCGAAAGAAAAATTATTGATTGCCACAACGGGCCACAAGGTGTGGTGGGGGGACAAAGCATTGGCATATCCCCCCATAGCTTTTACTGGGGGGGACACTTGTCCCCCCTGTCCTCCCCGGTGGCGACGCGGCTGCATTATAGTAGCACTGTTAACACGAGCATCATTAGTACTAACATAACTTGTACAGTTTGTGAAATTCTATCTGTTACCGAAAACCAGGTTAACCTAGCCGGCACAGGGCCGCTGTACAAGCTGCGCCTTCAACTGTTGCCCCTGAGTGAGACATCCACTGAAGCGTCCAGCTGGTCGGTCTCTCGAGTCCAGCTGACCCAATCGACCAACGCGCCTAAAGACAATGTTGACATTTCGCTGGCAGACGATCGAAGCAGCTCTAAGCTGCTCAGCGTCAATGGCGATGGCGACTTGCAGGATTCGAGCTGCTTGGAGTTGGCCACCAGACCGGAGCTGGCTACGATTGAATACAGGGTGCAGCTGGACACCAGCGCTGCCCAGACGGCTGGTTACAAGGGTCGCATCGGGGTCTGTCTGGTTGGCGGTCGAGGCGATAGCGGCAGGAGAAGTTTCTGCGGTCTGCAGCTGGATCCGGGACAGGTGAACGCCTGAAGTCATTGCTGTCTGCTCTTACATGTCATCTAAGTGGTCATCTAAGTGGTCATCTAAGTGGTCATCTAAGTGGTTATCTAAGTGGTCATCTAAGTGGTTATCTAAGTGGTCATCTAAGTGATCATCTAAGTGGTTATCTAAGAGGTCATCTAAGTGGTCATCTAAGTGGTCATCTAAGTGGTTATCTAAGAGGTCATCTAAGTGGTCATCTAAGTGGTCATCTAAGTGGTTATCTAAGTGATCATCTAAGTGGTTATCTAAGTGGTTATCTAAGTGGTTATCTAAGTGATCATCTAAGTGGTTATCTAAGTGGTTATCTAAGTGGTTATCTAAGTGATCATCTAAGTGGTTATCTAAGTGATCATCTAAGTGGTTATCTAAGTGGTTATCTAAGTGGTTATCTAAGTGATCATCTAAGTGGTTATCTAAGAGGTCATCTAAGTGGTCATCTAAGTGGTCATCTAAGTGGTTATCTAAGTGGTTATCTAAGTGGTTATCTAAGTGGTTATCTAAGTGGTTATCTAAGTGATCATCTAAGTGGTTATCCAAGTGGTCATCTAAGTGGTCATCTAAGTAGTTATCTAAGTGGTCATCTAAGTGGTCATCTAAGTGGTTGTCTAAGTGGTTATCTAACTGATTATCTAAGTGGTCATCTAAGTGGTCATCTAAGTGGTCATCTATGTGGTCCTCTAAGTGGTTATCTAAGTGGTCATCATCTAAGTGGTCGTGTAAGCGTGCAGGTCATCTAAGTGGTCATCATCTAAGTGGTCGTCTAAACGAAAAGGGTCTTTAATTTTGGGGCGTTTTACAAGCACACACCATTAAATTCCACATCGTCGAAGGACAGAATCTTAATTAAACTGGATCGATATGTCCCACGAGCGTAAGCTAAAAAATGCACCTAGGTGTAAAGTTTGATTTGATATTAATGTTTTTTGAGCTAGCGGAGTTGCCTAGCAAGAGACCTCTTTCGACAATTTCTGAAGGCCAACCCCAAGGCACAGAGAGTGTACATGCCTGGCAATGAGACAGATTTTAGATTGCTGTACACCCTGTGTGATTGTGTGCCTGCGCACAGTATCAGTTTGCGTGTTCAGGGACGTCAGCGTAGTGGGCACTATACTGCTCGGCTGCTGGTCGGCAGTTCCCTGCAGCCAACTTAACAATGAGGATGCAGATTTAGACATCAGGGGAATCTCAAATCAAATCTTACAGACGCTGACTCTGCAACTGAACGCCGTGGATTTGGGCCGACTAACTCGCTGTCACGTCTCAGTTGACTTAGACTCCGCTGATTCTGCCAACGCCGATCCGTGGCACTGCGATCACGTGACAGTCGCATGGGAACAGCCAGCCGACGGTGGCGGCAGCGTCCAGTTCGGCGTTAACGAGCAGCAGCCGGAGCTGCGACGGAGCCGCAGCAAGCTGGATTACATACTCAGACCGATGGGTGAGTGGTGGCTGCCTATATGGTGGAAACTTCGCGTACCAAGTACACTTTTTTGACGCCGAAATGCTGTTGGCAATTTGAAAGCAGTCTTTTCTGTTTGGCTAATTAAGAGACTTACATGTAAGACAGACGCAGTTGATTGAGATTTGTGTTGGAAAGTGATGTATCTTTAATTATTTAAGTTCATTTATTGGCACACGTATTATATCAATATTAACTAAGAAAAACTGTCCTATTCAATATGTACAGGCATGGAGCACAAAGTGGACGATTTAGTCAAGCAAGCGATTAACTTGGCTGTTGAAGAGCTGCAGAGAGGTGCGAAAAGCTTGATAAAACAGTAGCATTTTAAAAAAAATAGTAGACATAAACGTAAACATGCATGGTTTTTTTAATCTAGAAAAGAAGCGTGCCGTTTTGGTGCTAAAATTAGTTCTTAAAGTAGTGCTCAAGCTGTTCAAATTACGAGCATTTTTGCCTTCAATGAAAACATATAATTAGTTCTTGTCGACTATCGTCGCAAAATTTCAATGCTATAATAGCTACCAATTTGTTTCATTTTTTGAAAAACTTACTGCGCGTAGATGAATTTATTAAAACAAGTTAATATTTGTGATTTTTTGTTGACGATCGTGACGTGAATTATAATTGTTACAATGGAATTACGATTATGAAACAGTCCCATCTGTAATGTCCGTTTCAAATATATTAAATTAATGTATTGTCATCGTATATAATCCTAATAAAATCAAACCTATTATATCTACTTCAGAGGAAGAAGAACCGGAACTGGCGCATATAGCAGAGGGTAAGTTCTACTTTTAATAAAGTGTAAGTCAACAGTCAATAGTAGTCTAAAGCATATTTTTAACAATGGTAAAATTTTTAGACCCTTCGGAAGAGCCAACAGCACCCGAAGAAGAGGAGATCGATGACCTGGCTAAAGAAGGTAAATTCCACGAAAATAAAAGAATATAATGAAACATTAAATACTAAAAAGGCAATAAGTTTTACAAGTACGAATACTGTAGCTACTAAAACAATAATCGAGGCTTTTTCTGACTAATTAAACAACTTTCCAACATAAATTAAAAAACGATTTTTACAGCGAAGTTCCTAGTTGAGGACATTGCTGATCAAGTGGCCAAAAGAATGGAAGGCATACACGAAGGTATAAATATCCGGTGACAATAATGAGTGTTCGGAAAAAAAAATAACTTATTAACTTTTGATAATCGATGATTTAACAGATAATTATGATTTTTCAGTACAGGCATATTTTGAATCTGTAACTATAAAAAATGAACTAACTCGATCACTACAGAAACTATAATTTTTCTAAAAAAATAGAATTTAAGACAACTTAATTTAGACCTTGAGAGATGAGGAAGTGAGACTGGGGGCACGAAGGTTCAACAAATAATTTCCACTAACAAAAATTTAGTGAATTTTTTATAGCAGCATTAGCTATGCCATATTATTATAGCTAACCATGATTTTATTAACAACTTAACAACACCCGATGTCATTTTGTTTAAACGTCAACGATTAACATGATTTCAATTTGTAGTTAATTCGATTTAATGCAATGAAGTCTACTAATTCTATACACCTACCCTAATAACAAATTCTTTTTCAGTCGAAACATCAGTCTCGAAAATTTCAGAATGGCTTATTCGAGTGGCGTGGTATAGTTTTTTTAGCATATTTTAAGCTCGATATGTTAAACTTCATATTTTATTTTTTAGGTAATCGATTATAAAAATTTTTGCGTTTTTCTAAACAAGACTTTTTAATGCTTCTGCATTTCCTTTTTAGTATTTTCATCTTGTACTGGTTTTCTATGAAAGAATGCGGTTAAAACTTTCCTTGTACCTAAATTGGTAAACATTTGATATAAGTAACTCGGTTTCAATCTTTATGCTTTTCAGCAGGCAAAAAGACTTTTTCCTCTGATTTTAATTTTATTGCTCTCTCTAAAAATTAATGTACATGTGTGCCGATTATGATGATGTACTGTATATTATCTGAAAGCCTCGTGATGTTCGAGGGGACACAAATTGTCCTACTCGCACTGCTGAATGACTAAGTTGAAGTGCACAGTCACATGGTAGTATATAAATGGGATCGGGTAAACTGGTTGCGAGTGAAAACTGTACTACATGTACATGTATTTACAGTATGTAGTATATACAGTAGTAGATTTCTGATAGTATTTTTCGAATTTCTTTTTACAATATGAGATCTGCATGAATTCTTGATACTTTATTTTCCAAAATTTAAATTCCTTGCAGGCAATCAAGCCTCTGCTCAGCCAGGAGGTAAGCAAAAAAGTTTTTCTAACGATTTGTTTAATGAGAGTGTAATTTAATTGATTTAATGTACTGAAGCAGCTGCAATATATCTGATATTCAATACATGTAGGCTGTGTATAAGAGTAAAAAGCACAGTATTGAGTACAATAGATTTCCAACGCAAAACCCCGATAATGATTTTATAGTAATCTAATCCACATGTAGAAAAGTTGCTACAGCTCTGCTAAATGGTTTTATTTTACATTAGCGATAAATGCATATTTTCTAAAAAAACATTTTCCACAAACCGATTTTCCCGTTAGACAAAAACGAATGAGACAAACTTCGTCGATGAACATCGATCTTCTTTTGGCTTGCATTTGCATGGCAAAGCGCGAGAAATTGATAAACTACACGCACACGTTTTAATAAATAATTATTTTTATGATATCTTCCCCATCTATTTTAGCCCAAGAAATCAAAAATTCTCCTAATTAACCCCACCCTCTTTGATAACTGATTGGTCAAAGATTTGCACTAATTTTAATCGGACATTGCGGAGCAGATTCTGAATGTATCACACGCTTCTCGATATTTTGTCTTCTTGTGTAATAAGAACTATACTATTTATTATATCTGCTCTGCTACGTATAAATTCAAGCGATTAAATTAAACATCTTGAATTTAATTGATAAATAATTTACGATAAGTGGGTGAGAAAACAGCGAAAGTCATGAAACATTACTATAACTACATGTACGTATCCGCGGTGTTGCAGCTGCTCAAGTTTCCATTGATTTTAACTTTAGCTACCTATAAGCGTAACTATAAATTCTTAATATACCTTTTAGCGATCTAGTTTGCCGGAACTGCAATCGATTTTGCCCGCGGAAAATATCACTTATAATTTTGCTGTCTGGGCCGGGTCTGCTCAGTCATGACCAGAGTTTCAGCCACAGACAACGCTTTGAAAACTGCAATCAACTTTGCCAAGGATGCGACCTATTTTGCCCATAGCAAAGAAAACACCACAGACATACATAGCAAGATCAAAGAATGGCCCAGCGTGGACCTTATAACAGGATTTCAGCGAAGGACCGGCAGCGATTGATTCAAGCCAAGCGGAGGTCCCTTAACAATGGATAAAGAATCAGCGGTCCCAGTGCGTGACAACGATTGTCTGGCGAGCGCCTACCGGCGCTTGTTTTTCTGTTTGACGATCCTACAGACAATGCATTGTTTGTAGTAATGGATTGTTCTGCATTAAAAATGTGAATAATGATCGTCAAATTGCTAAACAATGCTATGATTGAGAGCATTTGTGTCTACGTCTACCCCATTATAAACTCGCTGTTTATTGTTCACTGTTACAGTTTATTTCGTCACACTTCCGAATTGATTCTCAAAAAAAATCTTCTTGGCTTGCTATGGGCAAACTAGGTCGCAGTTTTGGCAAAATTGATTGCAGTTTTCAAAGAGTTGTCTGTGGCTGGGGCTCTGGTCATGACTGAGCAGACTTGGCCTAGACAGCAAAATTGTAAGTGATATTTTTCCGCGGGCAAAATCGATTGCAGTTTTGGCGGGCTAGATCGCTAAAAGGTATTTAGTTAGGATATTCTAACATTTATTTTTCAGCATTAAAATCTAGCTAAATGTAGTTTTTTTTCAGTTTCCAAGTCAGTTTTAGGGAGGGACACAGTTAAAAAGCGCAAAGTTTTAAATTTAGAATTAAAAATTCATTTTTTTTGCGATGACAAAATCTTAGAAAGTTCTTAAGAATTAAACGTTTTACGAGCGTACTTAATGATTAATTCCTGATTTTACCCAGCCCTATAAAGTACAATTAAAATTCAATCTGCAAGTCATTACAATTTTATGCTCATCTAATTGATAACTCGACAAAGTGCAAAATTATTCAATAAACGATTTATGACGACTTATCGTATAGTAATCGACGTGGTTTTTGCGGTGATAATAAATTGAATGGTCAAAGAATTAGCATGTTTTGGCTATAAAAATAGCTTTTAACATCGCTTTACTATCCAAAACAAAGCTAGGAAACATTAATTTTTATCAAAGGATGTAGCAAATAATTTATTTTCTAAAACATACACTATCAGCTTTGGCAGACGGAAAATGGATTGCAGATTATTTGGGATGAAGAGTGTGTTTTATACCGAAGTTAGATTTCTTGATGACAAAAACTATCACGTCAGTGCCTCGTAAGCATGTAAAGTCTCGCAAAGTCCATGCTTGAGCTTTTGCTAACAATTTTGTATTTCATTTCTCTGGTTCTTCTTGCTTTGTCGTCAGTTTATTATGAAGTTGTGAAGCTGAGTTCTTGATTAACCATTCCCGCTTTTTATGTGGCTTGCTATATCATCCACAAACTTCGACTCTACCTCTCGAAATCTACCTCTCGGAATCTACCTCTCGGAATCTACCTCTCGGAATCTACCTCTCGGAATCTACCTCTCGGAGTCTACCTCTCGGAATTTACCTCTCGGAATCTATTGTACCTCTCGGAATTTACCTCTCAGAATATTCATCTCAAAGTTAACCTCGCCAAAATTTGCATTCACCACTTCGAACCTGCGGCTCTACCTATCAAAGACCACCTGTAGTCTCTCAATTTACCTATCCTCAACACGATCTTCAGAGCACGACTGGCAGCTGCAAGTGAGCACAGGCGATACCGGCTGTTCAGCCGACAGCGAAATCTTCGTCCAGGTGTACGGCGCCACCGGCAAGTCCGAAAATTTACGCATCAAATCGCAAACTGAGAAATTGCAGCTGCATCCCCAATGCGACGCTGATCTGCCTTTGAAGCTGAAGGCTGCCGAACTCGGTGAACTGTACAAACTGCGGCTGAGCACCTCCGATGATCGCGACGAGCATGAGTGGTTTGTTAAACAGGTACGAAGCTCTGCTGATATAATTATCCCTAAAGACAAAGTGGGCCGTAGCCCACTGGTCTGGCGCAGCGTTCTGATGTGCCAGCGGCCCAGGCTCGATTCCAAGTGCAGTCACATTAATTTGGGGCTAAACTGGAATATCTGCTTGGCTCTGCATCATGCAATTAACGGCCTTGAGGGCCAACCCCTAAGGCACAGTGAAGTGTACATGCCCTAACGATAAATAAGGTTAGGGCCGCTGTACACTTCTGTGTGTGTGCCTGCTCAGGGGAGTCGGCGGAATGGGCAGCAATGCCTCTCACCGGTTGGGACAATGTCGCTTAAAGTGCGCCAGGGTGCACACAGTCCTCCAGCCTCTAGTAAAACATCCCTAAAATCTTGGGTGGTCCGAGAGTACTTTCTCAAAGTCTCAGATGAGACAACAGTCATTCCTGAAAGTCTCCGGTGAGACAACAGTCATTGTTTATTCATTCTTCATTTTGCCAGGTGATTTTGGAGCATCGAACGGCCCCGCACGAGAAATTCACCTGCCCCGTTGATCAGTGGTTTGGCCGTCGGCGCGGCCCCCTGCACGAGGTGGCTCACGAGCTGCCTCTGTCAGAGAAATTGTCTGGTGAGCGAAGCTTAGATTTTAGCAAATTTTAACATATCGCAAGTTAGAAAATTCTGAAAAGGACAATCTCAAAGTGAAGGAAGCGTCAAACATTTTGACTAGCATGCCTCTCAACTTTACCCTCCAGTTCTGAGCTACACTGTTGAGATTGAGAACGCTCACACGGTGCCGTCCGGCGGTTCGAGACCCTACGTGCAACTTCTCGGCACTCGTGGAGACTCCGGCTACAGGCGGCTGCACCGTCCACCTAAAGACGCTGAGGGCCAAGCTGATGTCGAGCAAACACCGTCGCCTCTATCTCCAGACGCCGTGGACTCCTTCCGCATAGACTGTGTGGATCTGGATCGCCTGGTTGCAGTTCAGGTCGGCCTGGAAAATCCCCAGCCAGACGATGCCTGGCTGTTTGACAGCGTGAGGATCAGTGTACCGCAACGACCGGATCTCGGCGTCCAAGTGTTCAACAACAGCAGCGCCGAGTTGGGCCCTGATGTGGCGTCGGTCGAGCTGTTGCCCGATGGAGCTCAATCGACAGCGGCTGCGACGCCAGAGTTGCTGAATCAGCAGCAGCAGCAGCAGCAAGAGGCTGAGGCTCGACAGCTCGACGAGCGGCAGGCATCCGGCAAGCAGCCGTCCCAGTGGGACTGGATCGTCACCCTGCGAGTTGCGCCGGACTCCGGGCCCAAGCAGACCGGCAGGGTGTTCCTGGCACTGTACGGCGACTCCGGTCATAGCAGAGACGTGTGTCTGAACGCTGAGTCCTCGGGGAATGATGACGGCAGGAACCGGCAGCAGGCTGAGCAGGAGCTCACGCCAGGATCCGAATGCGAGTTCCGTTTGGTCACCGAACCGCTGGGCCGCCTGTGGAAACTGCGTCTGTCGGTGCATCATCAGGACACCTGGGATAATTTCTGCGTTAGTGGAATTCGAATCTGTCGTCAGATTCTTGAAGAGGCTGGCGATGAAGCTGAGAAACAGCAGCACGATGTCGAGCTGGGCGTGAAGCTGGGGCGCACGTCGGACGCTGTCCTAGCCAAAGAGGTGTCCCTAGAAGCAGACAGAACTATCAAGCAGTACGAGGTTGCCATGCAAGTTGCGCAGAGGTTTGGAGCCGCCACAGACACTGAGTTCTTCGTCGACATCAGTGGCAGTGGCGGCAACACGGGCCGTCGGTTTCTGCTGCATGACCGGGACAGATCGCTCTGGTTCAGTGAGGCCGACCTGCGTCGCTTCCTTATCGAGGCGGTGGACCTAGGCAGCCTGAGCACCGTGTTCGTGGGGCACGACAAGCCTGGAAGAGCCGGGGTTGGCTGCTGCTTTGACTGGGTAAGGCTGGAGTCTTGCTAGCGTGAGGCTGAGCTGCATCAGTACTGAACTGTAATATCCCCTTGCGTTTTGAATCCGTGCGATAGCAACTAAAGTACGTGTAGAAGGATTGACTCACTTGACGTAGCTGCAGGTAGTTCCCTGGGGAGGCGTTGGCGCCTATTCCGATCCCCTCCGCTAAGTCCAGGGAGGTGGTTGGCGCTCGCCCAGTAGGCAGCGGACGAGCTGGCAGAGATTCTCGAGCCTGAAAACGTCAATATCTCACGCACACAGAGACATAACAGCCAACCCCAATAAATAAGGCAGAGTTTGTACAACTGTCAGACAGAGTCCATTTTATCTGGTAGTCGATTGTATGGCTTTGATTTTCCAACAGTGCTCACAGCCCACTTGCAAACGAGGTGATGCCGTAAATATCATCGTAGCTTCATAAACTACCTGACAGTGCTACGTTTATCAAGTTAAGGAACTTTCTGGCAAATAGGCAGAGCTCTCGTGAGCTCATGAGCAGAGAATGAGAAAGTCACGGCAGATAGCTCGTAATATACCCATTCTGAATAAGTTTGTGTCCCTGTCTGAGTACGTGTCTATACATGTCCTACAGTAACTGGGATCCTTTCAAATGACAAAATCATGCAGATCTCAGTGCGAGAAGCTTCAGCCGAGACCAAGATGATATTTCCGTGCGGTCGTTGGTTCGAATCGGCATTCGATCAGGTGTCAGTAGAGCGCGAGCTGACCGCGCACGAATCGGTACACGTGAGCGAAGCGGAGTTCAATTTCTTTGGCGGCCAGGTGGTGCTGACTCTGTGCATCGCTACTGACTCGGAGCACTACAAGGGGCCGGTGCATGTGAGCATGGGGGCGGTCAATCGTGTTTAATTTTCTGTCTGTCTGTCTCCCACCCAGAGTCATTATATATGGTTGGCTACACCCAGTATCTTGGCAGGTGTGTCCCAACTTTGTAACCCGGTATGATTGATTGCTATTTTGCCTGGTATCTCACCCAGGTTTTTAGCTAGCCAGGTGTATTCCACCTTGGATTTTACTAGGGGTGGTTAGGTCGTTTACATAGGTGTTCTATGGCAATGTATATTCAAGTATCACAATCTGGTATCTCAACCTGGTATCTTAACCCGGTCTCTCAACCTGGTGTCTTAGCCTGGTATCTCAACCTGGTGTCAATCTGGTATCTCAATCTGGTATCTCAATCTCGTATCGCAATCTGGTATCTCGATCTGGTGTCTCAATCTGGTATCTCAATCTGCATGGTATCTCGATCTGATCTCAACCTGGTATCTTAATCTGGTATCTCAAACTGGTATCTTAACCTGGTATCTTTACCTGGTATCTTAACCTGGTATCTAATTCTGGTATCTAAACCTGGTGTCTTAACCTGGTATCTTAACCTGGTATCTCAACCTGGTATCTCAACCTAGTGGTATCTTAATCTGGTATCTCAACCTGGTATCTCAACCTGGTATCTCAATCTGGTAACTCAACAGATATATCGAGCTATTTACTACCGGTAAATTTACGGATATCCTGCCATGTTGCACACTTGGTATTACCCGATATTCACCTGCAAAATGCCTATGCACGGCTCAGGTCACAGCCATCGGCGCCAAGGGCCAATCCCGCCCGCTCACCCAGCCGGGCGTGGACCTGCCGCCAGGCCGTCTGGCCGAGTTCGCCACCGATTTCGGGCAGGGCACCACCGGCCGGGTCCAACAGCTCCGTATCGAACTTGGACGCTCAGCGTCGCTGGACGCCACCCTCAGTGGAGTCTGCATCCGGGAGGCTGGAAACTGGCTGGCTAGCGCTATCAGCACCAACAATCCAGCTATTCGACGCTGGACAGCCTTGGAGTTCGGCGCCGCGTCCGAGGCTGGCGCGGTCTGTCACGACGTGCCGTTGGATCGCGGCCTCCGGGTGGTTGATTACGTAATCGGAGTGAGAACGGCAGCAAAGGCGGGCGGCTCGGAGCCTCGACCGCCTAAAATTTTCACCGTGGAAATACAGGTGGGAGTTGGTGAATGATTAGAAATTTTGGACACAGAGGCCTCACACCTGTTAGACACTGAAGCCTCACACCTGTTAGACACTGAAGTCTCACACCTGTTAGACACTGAAGTCTCACACCTGTTAGGCACTGAAGCCTCACACCTGTTAGACACTGAAGTCTCACACCTGTTAAACACTGAAGTCTCACACCTGTTAGACACTGAAGTCTCACACCTGTTAGGCACTGAAGCCTCAGACCTGTTAGACACTGAAGTCTCACACCTGTTAGACACTGAAGTCTCACACCTGTTAGGCACTGAAGCCTCACACCTGTTAGACACTGAAGTCTCACACCTGTTAAACACTGAAGTCTCACACCTGTTAGACACTGAAGTCTCACACCTGTTAGGCACTGAAGCCTCACACCTGTTAGACACTGAAGTCTCACACCTGTTAGACACTGAAGTCTCACACCTGTCAGACACTGAAGCTTCACACCTGTTAGACACTGAAGTCTCACACCTGTTAGTCACTGAAGCTTCACAACTGCTAGACACTGAAGTCTCACACCTGTTAGACACTGAAGTCTCACACCTGTTAGACACTGAAGCTTCACACCTGTTAGACACTGAAGCCTCACACCTGTTAGACACTGAAGTCTCACACCTGTTAGACACTGAAGCCTCACACCTGTTAGACACTGAAGTCTCACACCTGTTAGACACTGAAGTCTCACACCTGTTAGACACTGAAGTCCCACAACTGTTAAACACTGAAGCTTCACACCTGTTAGACACTGAAGTCTCACCTGTTAGACACTGAAGTCTCACACCTGTCAGACACTGAAGCTTCACACCTGTTAGACACTGAAGTCTCACACCTGTTAGTCACTGAAGCTTCACACCTGTTAGACACTGAAGTCTCACACCTGTTAGACACTGAAGTCCCACAACTGTTAAACACTGAAGTCTCACACCTGTTAGACACTGAAGCTTTACAACTGTTAGACACTGAAGTCTCACACCTGTCAGACACTGAAGCTTCACACCTGTTAGACACTGAAGTCTCACACCTGTTAGTCACTGAAGCTTCACAACTGTTAGACACTGAAGTCTCACACCTGTTAGACACTGAAGTCTCACACCTGTTAGACACTGAAGCCTCACACCTGTTAAACACTGAAGCCTCACACCTGTTAAACACTGAAGCCTCACACCTGTTAGACACTGAAGCCTCACACCTGTTAAACACTGAAGCTTCACACCTGTTAGACACTGAAGTCTCACCTGTTAGACACTGAAGTCTCACACCTGTCAGACACTGAAGCTTCACACCTGTTAGACACTGAAGTCTCACACCTGTTAGTCACTGAAGCTTCACAACTGTTAGACACTGAAGTCTCACCTGTTAGACACTGAAGTCTCACACCTGTCAGACACTGAAGCTTCACACCTGTTAGACACTGAAGCCTCACACCTGTTAGACACTGAAGCCTCACACCTGTTAGACACTGAAGTCTCACACCTGTTAGACACTGAAGTCTCACACCTGTAAGACACTGAAGCCTCACACCTGTTAGACACTGAAGTCTCACACCTGTTGAACACTGAAGCTTCACAACTGTTAGACACTGAAGTCTCACACCCGTTAGACACTGAAGTCTCACACCTGTTAGACACTGAAGTCTCACACCTGTTAGACACTGAAGCTTTACAACTGTTAGACACTGAAGTCTCACACCCGTTAGACACTGAAGTCTCACACCTGTTAGACACTGAAGTCTCACACCCGTTAGACACTGAAGTCTCACACCTGTTAGACACTGAAGCTTTACAACTGTTAGACACTGAAACCTCACACCTGTCCACCTGTCAGGGCCGTCACGGCAACACCGGTCCTCGCCCACTCGGTCCCCGGGCCCTCCTACGTGACGATTTCGGTCACCGACCCGGCGGCATGGACACCTTCCTGGTGACCGCGGTGTACGTCGGCCCACCGCTTCGCTTGACCATCGCGCTGGACGTCAGCGACTCGTCCAATGCCACTGCCGACGACGCCGCCGAAGTGCCCGACGCCGTCTCCTGGCCAATCGACGCGGTTCTCCTTCGCGAAGGCCAGTTCAATCCGTACGAATTCCGATTCGAAGTCGGCGGCGGCGTCGCCAAGCTGACACCGAATTCGGCCAGCCTGCAGCTGCGGGATGCTCAACGGGTGCCAGCGACTGGCGACCTCGCCGGCCTTGCCGAGTTCCCTCGCACCACCGGCAGGTTCAACGTCGTTCTCCACGTTGGTAGCGTTGGCTGGTCGGGCCAGTCGAAAGACTGCCGGCTGCGATTGTCGGCTAGCGGGACCACCGTGCAGACCGGCACGCATCCGCAGGAGCTGCTCCCGGCCGCTGAGCGAGGCCTAGCCAGCTATTCTGTCCACCGATTCCTGCTGGACTTTGGCGAGATTGGCGAACTGACGCGACTCCGCCTAGACCTGAGTGGAAGTTCGGAGGCTCGTCTGGAGGTGACCAAACTTCGGCTGTCCGATGCAGGTGAGGCTGAGGATTTTCTCTACAGTTTGATCTGACAGCAAATTCATAGCGAAAAATCCAGAATAGAGCAATCTTACAGTGTGGAATCCTAAAAAAGACAATCTTAAAAAGGGAATCCTAGACGGAATTGTCAAAGAGGAAATCCCAAAGGGGAATCCTAAATAGGAAAATCCTAGATAAAGGAATCCCGAGGAGGGGAATTCCAGATAAACTAATCCCAGATTGAGGAATCCCAATGAGGGAATTCCAGATTGAGGAATTCCAGATTGAGGAATTCTAGATAGAGGAATCCCAGATTGAGGAATCCCAAAGAGGGGAATGCCAGATTGAGGAATCCCAAAGAGGGAATCCCAGATTGAGGAATCCCAAAGTGGGGAATCCTAGATTGAGGAATCCCAAAGAGGGGAATCCCAAAGAAGAAATCCCGAAGAGGGGAATCCCAAAGAGGGTAATCCCAGATTGAGGAATCCCAAAGAGGAGTATCCTAGATAGAGGAATCCCAAAGAGGAGTATCCTAGATAGAGGAATCCCAGATTGAAGAATCCCAAAGAGGGTAATCTAAAAGAGTGGAATCCAACGAGCGACAGTTTAAATCAGTGGAGTGGGACCCTATACCTGTTTCATTCAATCCTAAGCATTCCGCAAACGAACGATTTATTGCAGGCTCAAGCGCCGAGTTCTTTCTGCCCGTGAATCGAGTTCTCGCCAGCGGCGAATCCGTAGAACTGGCCGCCAATCGGCCGGGCGTGCCGCAGCCTCGAACCCTGGCCTACCAGGTCAGCCTCCGCCTAGGCAAAGCGAGAAACTCGGCCGGCTCGGGCGATTTAACCGCCAACTCGCTCGCCCTGACTTTGCACGGCGATTTGGGCGAATCCGGCTCGATGCCACTGCCGCCGAGTCACCAGCCGCTGACGCCCGGCCAGACCATTCACGCTCGGCTGAACTGCCTCTCCGTTGGCCAGCTGTCCGGATTGACTATCGGACACGACTGTCCCGGCCGGGGCCAGGGTGTCTACATCGATCACGCGACTGTGTCCTACTCGGATCCGACAGTCGTCACAGTGTACTTCCCGGCGAGACGGTGGCTGGACGCCGGCTGGGGCGACGGGTTCACCCAGGCAACCCTCAGTCAGCCGTCTGACGATGCGGCAGCTTGCTCCGAATCTGATTGGCTGCTCGAGATTCAAACAGGTAAAAATAAAAAGAGCTCTGGAATTTATTATCAAGTTGAATCTCCTTCAGAAAAGATTTTCCAGAGATCCAACAAATTTCCTTTCCACTTCGTCGCCACTCAGACACGATCGCCGAAGACTCGGAAGCCGCCTCCGCCGCCCTGATGTCAGCCGCTTCTGCTGGTCGACTTCAGGTTCGACTGCACCCAAAAGTCGGCGCCGATGGTCGCGCCTTCGTAACAGAGATTGGCAAAGCGACAAAGGATGGCGAAGAAGACGAACCCGCCGATGAATCATCGGATCACGATGAGGCAGACGAGTCAAATCCGCCGATGTTGCTGACGCCGCTGGCTGCAGACTCATCAGCTGAGCACACAGCGGACCAACAACAGCAAACCACTCGACGTTGTCTGTTCACCTTCAAAAGGCGAGTCGATGCGGACAGTAATGACGACGTCGGTTCGCTGACGTTGATCCTGCAGCCGCCATTCGACCGGTCGATTCGTGTTGCTGCAGTCAGTCTTGCGGAGAGTCGCTACAGTCGCTGGTGCGTGAAATTCCGACCGACTCCTGAGGGTCAGTCGTCGCCATTGTCGTCGGCCGAGCTGATAGAGCAGCTGCGCCTGACAGCATCGAGTCCGACGGAGACGGCCGTAGAGAAGTTTCAACCTGTTGCAGAATCGTCCGAACGGAGCGCCGTCACATTCGGTCAATGGCGCCTGGAAACTTGGTCGTCAGCAGCCGCGGACGATGCCGGTGCAAAGCTGCCTCCAGGCTGGATCGAGTTTGTCAGCAGCGGCGACGTGTCGAGCGGCCGGCTGCCGTTGACTGGACTGTCTGGTAATGGTCGAGAAGAATTCCTTGTTAGTTTTGATCCCGTCACGGTCCACGAAGTGTTCAAGGTTCGCCTGGGACTGGAAGAAGCGACCGAGACGAGCGGTGGAGGCGTTTGGAAAATCGACAGGGTAAGTTCTGGTGAAGGATTCTAGAGGGTAGCTAATGATTTTAAAATTGTGCCTAACAGCCAGCCAAATCAGCCAAAATTGTCAGCGGCACTAAACAACCAATCAACTTCTTGATATTTGACAGATCCGACTTCAAGACCGGGACACTATGGACACGTTCGCTTCAGCTCAGCAGCATCAGCAGTCGCTAACGCCCGGCGACTGCATCGAAGTTCAAGCCGACTGGCCGGGCTCTCGCCTACTCGACACTGTCGAATACGAAGTGGCGCTGAAAGTTGGCGCCGGCGCCAATTCCGGCACAGCCGGCGGCGTCTTCGTAAATTTGCACGGCACTGTAGCTGGGGAAGAGAATACTTCGAACGGCCCCGGTTACGGCGGCTCAACCGGTGAGCGACTTCTGGCAAGAGGTCTCGCCACGGGCCAGGAGGTTGTTCGTCGATTCCGGTCGCTTCGCCTGCTGCCAAGCGTTGGCCGAGTGAGCCTTCGCTGCGACGCCACCGGGCCCGGCAATGGAGTCTTTGTTGAGCGTCTGACAGTTCGACTTGTTTCAGGCGACGATAATAAAAAGCTGACGTTCCCCGTGCACCGCGGTCTAGACGAGGGCGACGAAGACAATCGGCTGACCATCGAGTTGTTTCCAGCAACCGCGGCTGCGACTTCAGGAGCTAAATAGCCCCCTGATTCCCGTAGTATGATAACTGATTAAATATTAGCACTTAACAGATATCGTAAATTTGCTGCATGTACTAATGGCGAGGAGTGTTCATGTACATGCTTTTGAGGCTCTCTACGAGAAACGTAGTCTGTAAATTGCTACGTGACAAATTTCCTTCACAATATGCAGTTCGTTCAAAGTTGTTCCATTAGTTTGAGGGCGAGAATTTTTATTTTATACTGTGGGATAATTATTTTTAGAT
Organism: Macrostomum lignano; assembly: GCA_002269645.1. NCBI lineage: Eukaryota > Metazoa > Platyhelminthes > Macrostomidae > Macrostomum > Macrostomum lignano. Next base: position 109,036 of record NIVC01002427.1, read on the forward strand.
TTGTATAATTAATTTAATCTAACTGATTTTATGCATAATGAAATATAAGACTCAAATTGATCTTTGTTAAGTGAAAAGTTTTATCCACTCAGAGCTACGATTTCCGATATTTCCTTTGTTCGATACTCCTCATATCGTAACTTATACCAAATATGATATTCTATATTCCTTCGCAATTTTGTTTAAAGTAACGATTTGTTTGAATCAGTAGAATAATTTTGTAATCAACCGATGCACACGGCAAGATACTCGTATATTTATTATTTAGTTGTAGCAAAAAATGTGTTATTTTAGAAAGAAATATAAATATTTATTTATTTTTACTTTTAATACCGGGTATCTTCGAACTACATGTAGTACTTGACTGTTGTAAATGTGACGTGTACCTCTGCTCGTATTAAATTTTACACCAAAGTTGTAAGTCATTTCAGTCACCTGGTGTGACTCGCGATAGCAACTTTCCGAGTGTTAAGAAAAAACTCATTCCGATTCTAAAAGGCTGTATTTTTTTTTAATCTTCTAGTGTAGAATGATTGTGACGTAATAATTGTGACAGTTAAATAAAATAGCTGAAAAGTGCACGCCTTTTAGCCGCTATCAACGCAAGCACTTCGACTTAACTTGATACGCCTGTGGACTTAATACGAGCGAGTTATTAATTAATTAATCCTCTGTGTCATTTATAAAGCAATTTCTTTATAAATAAACTTTCTTTATAGTAATCATGTTTCTATACTAGCTGGAATAGGTTGTAGATACTGCTTTCAAAAGTGTTATGTCTCTTATTATTAGCTGAGCTCAAAATATTGACCATAACACTAAGAACTAGCCACGGCAGGTGTCTAAAGCGGGCTGTCGGTTGAAATGTAAAGGAAGCGAAAAGTGAAGTTCCCCTCGTACTCGTGTAGGACTTTGATTTGCAGTTCAAATTTATCTTCGGATTCTCAAATATTCAACAGCAATTAGTGCAGCTTTTGTCTTTTCATTCATCAAAGAGCTTCCAAAACGCGTCTGTGCAAAAGCCAACAAGAAGTTATAAGATGCTTGGCCATGGAACGTCACGAAATTTTAACATCACAGCGCAGAACTTCTTTTCATTGAAAAAAATCAGCAGAATTGTTCTCTTGTCTATCTTGTAGACCTGACGTATTTACAATCGAGTTTCTTAGGCCGAGAGAGTCGACGAGATGATAGTCAAATTTAATCTGCAATCTGTTGCTGCAAAGAATACGTCTGTACTACGCTCGCACTAAAGGCAGAAGGAGAAGAGGTACATGCAGTGCTTATAAAAAAACTTATTCAATTTTTCTTTTTTCTAAAAGAAGTTTTGGTTAGAAAAAAATGAGTATTTTATCGTCCTCTAACTACACCATTGTTATTTTTGATAAAATAACTAATCGAGCCGATCATTCTATAAAATCAGTCCTTCAGTCTCAGTGGATGCATGGTTCCTGGTGGTGGTCGAGCCCGTGGTCCTGTTTTAAAAAGCAGACTTGGAGGCTGAGGGAGTCGCTCGAACAGCAGGTTACCAATGCATTTGGTCTTTAAAGTCGGCGATGAGCGAGTTGCCAAGGCAGACAGCACTGTATCGCCGCTCCGGCTTGGTCCGTCCATCCAAACGACCTGTTGCACCGTCGATGACTCCAGCAGCTAGCTGGCCACACCATCTGCATCGCTGATTCTGCGGAAAGCCTACCGGCGAGAATATGTGCACACTTGGCGTCTCAAGAGCTGACGCCGGCACTTCGGATTTCTACGAGTCCATCACGGCAAGAAAAAGTTTTTTCCCAAGAAAAGACGTGTCCCGTTCTACAAGTACTAATGTTCTAGCACGAGTAGTAACATTTGAACACAAAAATACTTTACCAATGGCGGTGACAGGTATAATATTTTTTAAAGTCAGTTTTAGGGTCCCCACAATAAGGCTTGAATAGTTTTTCACCCCATCATCCAACATGACACGAAGAAGGTTCAAATGCATTTTAGATTAGCCCTTTCAATTCGGAATCATATATTTCAATTTCTGGCTGTGCACTCGGGTCAGGAATGGACATCTGTAGTTAACGCAGCGCCAAGTGAGGACTTACCACATGCATAGCTCGTACAGTCTCGAGGAGGGCTTTTCAGCTTATTTCATGCCCCTCCGCTGGCTTTGTGCCAAATCAATGGTCATCTGACCATAGAAATTCTCAGAATTCGAGGACCGCTTCGTCTTTCTGTTCTGTCCTCACAAGGTCCATGGGATAAGTATTGCCACCAAATTTATGAGGACGGGGCATAAATGTCATTTTCGGCTTGGTCTACGCATTTCCACCAGGCAAATCGAGTGGTAATATAAGGTGTGTCAGAATAGTTCCAGGATTAAACTCATAAATACTAGTATAGCAGCTAAAGTCGAGCTGCCCCCTTCAGAAGTAATCTTTGAGTCGAATGCACTTGTCCACCCTTCTGTGCCACGACTCCATGCAGTACTGGAAGGCTTCTTCAGGAAACCCCGAAGTTCCATCGTTATGGCTCTCCAGATGGAGTTTAAACATGTACGTCGAGAAAAAGTTCTGTCGTTTGCTTGAAACTCAGTGCACATGGCACATTGCTCCGAAGAAGGAACCGATGAGTTTTTCTGCCAAAAGCTTCTCATCTTGTCCTCGCACCGAGCGAAGCAGTCGCTGCAAGATCTCTTTGCTTACATGCTGATTAATGGTCTGGCATTGAGGCAGAAACTCCATATTCACCGTGCAGATTGTATCAAAGTAAACAATGAGAGCATGAGCTTCAAATTTGACTTAGTTATCCTGGTGACCTCCATTCAAGACTCTGACTATAACAGTAATGTCACCGTGTTTGAGTAGCCTCCATATTTGCCCGCTCTGGCGATCCATGCGCGATTTTTTATTCCAGAAACTCAAGGAGGTAGTCAAAGAACTCAAGGAGGTAGTCAAAGAATTCAAGGAGGTAGTCAAAAAACTCAAGGAGGTAGTCAAAGAACTCAAGGAGGTAGTCAAAGAACTCAAGGAGGAAGTCAAAGAATTCAAGGAGGTAGTCAAAAAACTCAAGGAGGTAGTCAAAGAACTCAAGGAGGTAGTCAAAGAATTCAAGGAGGTAGTCAAAGAATTCAAGGAGGTAGTCAAAAAACTCAAGGAGGTAGTCAAAGAATTCAAGGAGGTAGTCAAAAAACTCAAGGAGGTAGTCAAAAAACTCAAGGAGGTAGTCAAAGAATTCAAGGAGGTAGTCAAAGAATTCAAGGAGGTAGTCAAAGAACTCAAGGAGGTAGTCAAAGAACTCAAGGAGGTAGTCAAAGAATTCAAGGAGGTAGTCAAAAAACTCAAGGAGGTAGTCAAAGAACTCAAGGAGGTAGTCAAAGAATTCAAGGAGGTAGTCAAAAAACTCAAGGAGGTAGTCAAAGAACTCAAGGAGGTAGTCAAAAAACTCAAGGAGGTAGTCAAAAAACTGAAGGAGGTAGTCAAAGAATTCAAGGAGGTAGTCAAAAAACTCAAGGAGGTAGTCAAAGAACTCAAGGAGGTAGTCAAAGAATTCAAGGAGGTAGTCAAAGAATTCAAGGAGGTAGTCAAAGAATTCAAGGAGGTAGTCAAAGAACTCAAGGAGGTAGTCAAAGAACTCAAGGAGGTAGTCAAAGAACTCAAGGAGGTAGTCAAAAAACTCAAGGAGGTAGTCAAAAAACTCAAGGAGGTAGTCAAAGAACTCAAGGAGGTAGTCAAAGAACTCAAGGAGGTAGTCAAAGAATTCAAGGAGGTAGTCAAAAAACTCAAGGAGGTAGTCAAAGAACTCAAGGAGGTAGTCAAAGAACTCAAGGAGGTAGTCAAAGAATTCAAGGAGGTAGTCAAAGAACTCAAGGAGGTAGTCAAAGAACTCAAGGAGGTAGTCAAAGAATTCAAGGAGGTAGTCAAAGAACTCAAGGAGGTAGTCAAAGAACTCAAGGAGGTAGTCAAAGAACTCAAGGAGGTAGTCAAAGAACTCAAGGAGGTAGTCAAAGAACTCAAGGAGGTAGTCAAAGAACTCAAGGAGGTAGTCAAAGAACTCAAGGAGGTAGTCAAAGAACTCAAGGAGGTAGTCAAAGAACTCAAGGAGGTAGTCAAAGAACTGAAGGAGGTAGTCAAAGAACTCAAGGAGTTAGTCATGCAGTATTCCTAGAAAATACTGCATGGAGGCGTGGCACAGAAGGGTGGACAAGTGCATTCGACCCAAGGGAAAGGTCAGCTCAGGTTCTGCTTAACTTTTTCTGCTACAATTTTTTTTTGAGTTCAATCCTGGAACTTTCCTGACATCTCGTGCATGTATATTGCACGCCTTGGCGTTTCAGTTCGTTTCAGTCCTCTGCATCACTATCTGTGACATGTCCAAAGAAATCCAATGTACTGAGCATGCGAAACGAGTATTGAAGAAAATTTCTAAAGCATTTGTAACCAAATTTCTGAGGCTATACTGCTGCGAAACGCGGCGCTACTGAAGTGGACACCCAGCTGCTGCAGAGAAGAAAACTGGATTGGACAGCCTCCCATTGGCTGCGACGATCTTGAAATATCGCTGCAGAAATACAACAGAGCTAACTTTCCTCATAAGAAGAACGACTACCTTGCAGTTATTAATCAGATTGTCAACTTGCAAAGAAACTGTCATACTATCAATGCAGCTGGTCCGTCTGACTCTCTGCGCCTGTCTGGCCGTCGTTGTCTCTGGCGCCTGCGTCGCTCCGTTCATCGACAGGCTGGGCAGCTGCGTCTTCATCGGCGAAAACTCCAGCGTTTCCAGCTGGTGCGACGCAGCCAGACTGTGCCTGGGCATCGGCGGAGAGCTGCTGATGGACCTGACTGCCATTCGAGCTGTCAACCGCTGGATCGATGTTTACTACATCGGAGTGACGGACCTCCTGGTTGAGTCGGGCACGTCTCGAAGCGGCTGGAGATTCGCCAACGGCTCGCTGTTTCCAACGTTGGATAACAGCGACTGGGTGTCTGGCTTGCCAAACAGCCTAACGGAAGACGATGACTTTGTAGGGGTCAGCAAAGCTGGCTTGCGAGACAGACCCGGCAAACATGACAAAAAATTCGTCTGCCAGCCAATCGCGACGCCGAACAGCAAGTACCTGGAGCGAGCGGAGTTCCTGAGGCTGGGCAACATCAGTCCTGTCTACTGCTACACTGACGCCTCGGTGAGCTCGGAGCTTCACTGCCTGTGGCTCTGCGTGCAGCGCTGGGAGTGCCGGGCCGTCCTGTTCAACCGGGCCAGCGGCGCCTGCCGCATGCTGGACTTCGCTGACTCGAGCGTCGGCGACGCCATCGAGACCGACCCGAGCTGGGCCAAGTTCGTCAAGGTGTACTAATGGCATTATATCAATGCGTATACATGCGCTAAGCTGCACAAGCGTAGTGAGCCCGATTTTTCATGCAGTCAAACTCTGCTTATTTTGCCTTTGAAGAAATCTGTCCGTTATGAAACTACATGTATGACGACTCGGTTGATGCTGGTTTTAATTGCAAGGCAAAGTGAACAAGCTGACCTTTTTTGAGCCGCTCTAAGTAAAAGCATGCAGTAGAGCCTTGGCAAACTACCGGTAACTGATGTGTTTGCCTCTACTTTCAAACCAAAATTCTGTACTTTTCACTCAAACTCACCTGACTTGCTTTTGTCGAAAGTTTTCTCGTGACTAAACCGACAAATTCTGAATTCTTTGTTGGATTAATAATTCATTTTGTCCCGGCTTTTTAGCGACTCTGCTCTTCTCTCATCCTATCCTTACGGCCTGCCGGCTCAGCTCTCTAATTGGATCGGCTGAAGTTTGTAGGCAGGTACCATTGGCGACAAAAGCTCCTCATCTATATTTTTTGAGTCTGAGTAATGCTAAGTTCATGTTTTCCGGCTTTCCCATGTTGATTTTCAATTTGATGCTGTTGGAAAAGATCTGCTGCTAGCTAACTAGGTGCGTAGGCTGCAAATGAAGAGGCAACTCACGTGCTGATGGCTTAGACTGAATACTTTTTGCACTATACGCATTGGGCAAACGGAGAAGTGCTCAATGGCTTCCAGAGAGGTGAAAGATAGAAGAGCGTCAATGATGCTGTAATGAAGCAGTGTATTTTTGCTCGTCATTTCTGATATCAAAAATAATTGTCGAAAAAATAATCCAAGAGTTGATTTAAAAAGAAATGTTAGTAACTACATAAAAATTAAATGGGAATTTTGTCGCGTATATTTGTCTCACAGTTGCATGCTCATCAAGTTACGTAACGCAACGAATGAGTTTATTGAATCTTTTTCGCTTTTAAGTATAGCTATAGTTAAGCGCTTTGGAAAGTGCATATGACGAATTTAAATGAGAAATTTTAAACTTCATCGGTAAAGCTTCATCGATGTGCATTTGCACGTACGTATAGAAGCAAAAATAACAACGCTGTGTTATTTTTGGCGGCGCACTACTCGTTCGTGAATGATGCGGGCTGCCAGCCATGGAGTCAGCGACCAAAGCTGGCGCGGCAGCCTCTTGAGATGTAAGTTTTTAGTGTTCAGAGACAATAAAGTCTTGGCGTCTCGCAGCAGGCCTATAAGGACGACTAAAGTAACATATCTACTTTAGTAGTCCTTGAGCAGGCCGCGGCGCGTGGTAGCTTGCATGACCCGCCTTAGAAGAACGTCACAAATGAAGCAGACTTCTGGGATAGGAGCTCCAATTTTGTAGGAGTCTTTATGACGTATTTACCGAAAGGTTGTTAAGGGCAGAACAGCTCAGCGGTAGACGCCACGAGCCCTGGTATAGGCTCGATTCTGTGCGTGGCCACATTCAATTGGGGCTTGAAGCTCGAAAATCGTCTTATCAGTCTTTCAGCACATATCCGGTAGTTTTTAGTTATTGTATCAATACATGCATGTACTTCAACTTATATTTCCATACTTAACTTCATCCGCATTTCGCACAGAATCAATTGTCAGTTTAATTTTGCTGCAGATAAAAAATCTGTCAATATAGACCCATCAGCGCCAGTCAGAAAGTACGTCACAAGATTAGTACATGTAGATCGATCTCAATTAAACTCGAAGACAATATCTTTAGAAGCTTTGAAGAAAAAAGATATGGCCGGGTTTACATGTATCTTTTCGTGATGCTGTGGAGATTGTATGAAGAGAAGTTGCAAGCTGAAGAGCGCACGGTCTGGTGATGGCCGATGTTACCAACGCACTCCAGCTGAGACATATTTATCTGAACAGATACATGCATTTATTGATGCAGGAGTGCCACGACGTTCGATAAATGATTGACACTATCTGCTACCTACATGATGTAGGCTTTCTTCATTTCACTTAACTGATACAGATAGTTTTATAAGTTTTGATAAAAGAAAACTAAATATAATTTTTAATGAGCTGTTACTTGAATATTTAAAAGCATATCCTGTGCCTTTAAGCATACCTGAAAGCATGCACTTAGCTCCGGTGTTATTTAACTCGTTTTTATTCGTTAAATGTAACATTTGATTGTCCTTTTTCTACAAACTTGGCCGTCAAATGTCGATGATGAATCGGTGTATTTCGGTTGTGTAGAAAAAGCTGCTCATTTAAACCCATAAGCGACTGCTATCCGTCGGCTTTAATTACCCTTGTGTGATCTTATGTATCGCACATTTACATTGGCTGGTAGAATTCACATTAATACTTCTGTCCAGCACTGAGTGCAGACGTTTTCGTCTAACTCTAGTCTCTGACTAACTGTTTGTTGCGAATCCCAACCGAAGGTCAAATTTCATTTTCATGCTGTATTTTTGAACAAATTGGGCGATATTTTGCTAAATAAAACTTAATTCGCATTTGCGATATTGCACCTGTTATAGTGTAAATTTCAGAGTACAATTTCAGATGCTAATTGACTAAGCCTATTTGGCTATTTGCATTGCAAAAAGATGTCAAAAACCCAGAAAGATAGGCCCTAGATTTTTGGTTAGGCTTAGTCTTAGTTTTTACTTTTTTAGGGTAACAATCCACTGCTCCAAGTAATTTTGATTTAGTCTAAATAGGGTCTGATAGTTAACTAGCAGCAATGGCAGCTGTCAAAGACTCATTGTCAAACTTAAAATTTTATTAGACTTGGCCTATGGCTAGGCCTATGATGAGTCTAAGACTAAGTTAAATTTATTTTAATTAACTATAAATTTATTTGAATTTTGTAGCTTATGGTACATAGAATGAAACTGCATCACCTTTGGCACATGGTGCATGAATTTAGACTCTAGATGAAATATATCCCATGCCATGGCCATATATACATTAGAAAGTTCTAGCATATAGGCCTAGAGAGACCTAGAATACACATTGGCATAGAACCAAGGGCCTTGCAAGGGGCCTATACTAGGGGCCTAGCATTCTCTCTTGGCCTTGGCATATAGCTTGGTATACAGTACAGAGATTGCTTAGATAGCACTATCATAGCAAGTAGGACCAAGGTCTTAGTGCCAACCAATAATAACAATTACGTAGTTAGCATATAAAAAATGACTAAGTTTAAGTTTAGGGGAGGCCTTAGTCTATATATACATTGTTTGACTTTGAGTAACTAAATTTTGATCAAAAAGATTATTTCCCAAATATTAACAAAAAACTAAATTAAAAAATTATATTCAACTTTTCTAAAAAATTAAAAGTAGGGGCCTAGGCCTAAAACCAAAAATTTAAAAAATAAAACTAGTTTTCTAGCTTAGTAGAATACTAATAAGTTTCTATTTATCTATTTTTACAAATATTAATATAATCACAAGCTTTAAATAAAGTTTGCCATTAGGCTTAGGCTAGGCTATCCCTACTCATAAATCTTATATATATGTAGTAGCGGTACCTTATTTCTAGGAAATATTGTTTTTAAACTAGCGCAAAAATTAATATTCTTTTGTTATAATACGCAAAATATTCTCAAATTGTAAAAATTTGTTTTAAATATACGTGATTGACTAGTATAAACAGGAGAGAGCCAAAGGGATGGAAGGATAACTCGTTTGCTAGCTATAAGCTCAAAACGTGTTCAATAAATCTTTCTCAGATCATTGTTCATTTCTAAGAGTATTGTGAAAAAGGTTGAAAGTTGTACTTAGGATTCATGCAAAGAGTAGTACTAAGAGTAATCGCTGTGACCCTCTAATCTCAGTAATGCCCAGACTGGAGAGAGAGAGTACATATACCAGTAAGACCACTCAGGCCATATACTAAGAATGCTACCAGACCATATACTAAGAACGCTACCAGACCATATACTGGTGCTATCAGAACACTACGAGAATGCTACCCAGAAATATATTCTAAGAAACAGTTAGAAATACTAAGGCAGAATTTAGATTTGTCAGCAGTAGAAATTTCAATAAGAAGAAAAACCCCTGTCACAGCTGGTGGCTTAATGGTGGGATTTTGTATCGTATAGGAAACATGCCTGTCATAGCTGGTCCCTATTGGAATAAGTTTTCAGACACTGTGGACAGTGCATCTAGTGCGCCATGGCAATCATAAAGTGGCCTGGACGGTGCGTCATGACAATCTTCAAATCCTAAGGTGGTATGGACGATGTGTCATTCAAATCTTCAAATCCTAGGGTGCCATAGCACTCTAGGTTTAGGTGATATTGTGCATGACTCCAGTCTCTATCATGTTCATTCTGATGATGCATCACTCATTTTTGAGAGATTTAAAGAGATTGAGAGAAAGTTGTGTGTTTTACCGCACTTGTGTTTTACTGCACTCTGTTCTGTACTGTACTTCTGCCCCCTTCTGTTGTAGTTGTATCTATTTCTTAATTCTTAGTCTACTCGTCTTTTGACTTACAAAGTTACATTGTTGGTCTATTCAAAGAAAAATAAATAATGTAAATAGTGTGGCAATTGCATCAGTGAGTACTTAAAATAATTACGAACACTGAAACCCTTTACTTCAATTTGGCTAATCGGTTAATACAAAATGAAGAAACTCCGTGATGAACAACACAGAGTTCACGAACAAACAAAATTGTCTTTGCCTTATCCACACACTTTTTCAGTAGTAGTTGTAGCACTTTGGCTCGGGTCGGGTTATCAAATCTGATAACTATTTAGCATGGTGTTTCGAAGAATATTTTCACATTTAAATGTCAGCATAAATAAATGTACGCGCAACTAATCAAAAAGATAATTAAACAAAGCAGAAAATTTGTTGAGACTTTTAATAGAATTTAGTTTACTTTTTTATTTCTTGCAACTGCGTTATAAGAGAACATTAAGAGCAATTAGCATTTGGCACTATGTTATAATGTTTATGAGGCAATAAAGAACATTTCTGCTGCGATCTTTCAACTACAATTTCCAATTTTACGATTAACTTGCATGCATATTCTAGATGACACAGCAATCAATACATATGATAGGAGATATGCTATACTATAGCCCATAGCAATATTATCAAAGTTATAGAAATTAGAAAAACAAGTTTTACTTACAGTTTGCTGAATTTCCACCGTGCTGCTGACTTTCTCCTGTGCATGCTTCTCATCCTTGTTCAGCAGCGCTGTATGTAGCGCGTGATGTCCTCCTTGCATCTTACCTGTGAGCTGCTGTGCGTCATGGCGCATGGCGCGCGTAGCGCGCCATGCGCCATGACTATGAGGAAAAAGAAAAAGTGCGCCGGACGCCGTCCGCGAAAATACCACTTATTCCAATAGGGCAGCTGGTGGCATTTAGTAGGATTAAAATTGACAAAGTAGGAGGCAAAAGCCCTGTCAAAACTTTGGTGGCAGCTCATAGGATATTTAATAAGCACTAGCATCAACAGTTAGGAGTTTAGAAAGACAGAGCCAAAAGGCCTGTCACATATATACTAAAAAATTTTGGTATACAACAGATAAGACATTTTTTTGGCAGTATCTAAGTATCTAGTATATAGAAAAATCTACTAGAAAATTTAGCCACAGAGCTGGCATATGGTGTAGCTATTGGCATAGTATAGGCCTACAAAAGACGCTTGTAAAATGTTGTAATGCTAGAAAGGGTCCTGTAGTCCTATATTGTTGCGATGTAAAAAATGTCCTTTATTGTTGCAACACCTTTTTGATAACATCTGGCATATATATCATGAGTAAATTTGTATTTCTAGATCATTATTTGTTTTTTTCTAAATTTTTAAGTAATAACATGTAGGATCTAACAAAATACTCTATATTATAAACACAAAAACTGCTCAAACTCATCTAGAAATAATTGAAATTGATATCATGATAACTAATGAAATGCTTAGCTAACAAGGCAAAACCACTATAGCAATATTTGAGAGAAGTTTTAAACTACTGCATTTATATTTGTAGTAATAAAATAGTTGTTTTATATAGATAATTATAGCCAACACAGACACTTATTTTACTATGTATTGGTTTCCCAACAGACATTCAGACAGACATTCAGAAATCGTTCATTAAATGTTTAACAAAATTGTCTATTTATTACGCAAGATACTGTGTATTTATAGAAACTTTTACACATGTCTCTGCTTTAAAAAGACATCTTAGACACACACAAAGACGCTTCACAAGCTGAGATATTCCCTAGCAACTGTTGTTACGATGTTTCCCAATATTACCGAATACATATTTATAGTTCAGCCTAGACATCACTGATCACTGATCAAGCCTTGACAATGGGCAAACCTCAACCGCAGGGCATTCTCAGCTAGTCTCTTGAGCATTCAGTCATCACCTGGATGCCGTCAGCACCTTCAATGGATTACACCAGCTGACTATGGACACTCTGATGCAAATATGCCAGATTTTTCTTATCAAGCTTCAATAATGGGAAAAACTTAACTGCCAGACATTCTCAGCTAGAATCTCGAGCCTTCAGTCACCACCCCAATGCCCTCGGGACCTTCAACAGGTGGCACCAGGTGACTATGGACATCCTGATACAAATTTCTCTAGTTTTGCTATTCAAACCTTTACAGTGCAGGCAAGCCTCAACTGCTAGGTATCCTCAGCTGGTCTCCCAAGCATTTAGTCATCACCCCGATGCCATCGGCATCTTCAACAGATGACACCAGGTGACTGTGACCATCCTGATGCAAATTTCTCGAGTTTCGCCAATCAAGCCTCAACAGGGAGCAAGCCTTAACTTTTGGACATCCTCAGCTAGTCTCTCTAGCATTCTGTCACCACTCCGACACCATTGGCACCTTCAACAGGTGGCATCAGATGACTATGGACATCGTTTTGCAACAATGTCAGGTTTTTCTTATCAAGCTTCAATAATGCGCAATCTGTAACTCCAGTTTATTCTCAGCTAGAGTCCCAGACGTAATTATGTAAACATGATGAGGTAATTTGTTAAATAAACTAAATTGAAAAGAATATTCACAAAAAGAAGAAAGCACTAAAAATTACCAAATTTTCCGTGTGGAATGAAGATAAAGTCACAATATACTAAATATCCAAGTCTTCTGTCTTAAAAGTTACTATTTGTTTAAAAATAAAAAATCATACTTCTGGGTGTCCATGGTCATGGTTTTGTCTCCTTGAAGGTGCCAATGATGGCAGAATGACGACAGAATGCTTGAGAAACTAGTTAAGGATGCCTAGCAGTTGAGGTTTGCCAATTATTGAAGCTTGATAAAAAATCTAGCATATTTGCATCACAGTGTCCATAGTCAGCTGGTGTAATCCGTTGAAGTTGCCGACGGCGTCTGGGTGATGACTAAATTCTCGAGAGACTAGCTGAGGATGTCCAGCAGTTGAGGCTTGCCCACTCTGTTGAGGCTTGATCAGCAAAACTAGCTGAGAAATTTGAACAGCGTGTCCATATACATGTAGACACCTGTTGCAACTTGTTGAAGGTCCAGAAGCTCTGCCTGGGTGAAGGCTAGTGACCAACAAAGTCAAATAAATCTGATGCCGACACATGTGGTCGACGTGCTGATGAAATTTGGAGACTTGGCAAGGCTGCACTGAGGCGCAGTGCTTATTGGCGCACAGGGTGTAATACACTAGCGCTTATGGGAAAAATCTGACCATCTGCAGGCAGAATCATCAAATATCTCGACAGTCCAGAGGGCTGGCGACAACTTGATTCTTGTTCGAGGTGCGTAGCAAAAAGTAAGCACGTGTTCTTGAATTTCGTGCGCCCGCGTTGCTCCATGTCGGCGCAGAAAAAATTATGTCAGGGGTAGGGGATTCCTTGTTCTACTATTAATAATAGAACAGTAATATTATTATATAGTAATAAAAGGAATACACTAATACCATTGTAATAATCTTATTATCATTATTAATAGTAATAATTTCAATAATAGTATTAATAATATTGTAATAATAATACATTCAGTATTTTTAGAAAATGTCGTAACAACATTTGCTAGGGAATATCTCAGCTTGTAAAGCGTCTTTGTGTGTGTCTGAGGTGTCTTTTTAAAGCAGAGACATGTGTAAAAGTTTCTATAAATTCACAGTATCTTGCGTAATAAATAGACAATTTTGTTAAACATTTACTGAACAATTTCTGAATGTCTGTCTGAATGTCTGTCGGGAAACCAATACATCCTTTTTGATAATTTCTGGCATATATATCATGAGTCAATTTGTATTTCTGGGTCATTATTTGTTTTTTTTCTAAATTTTTAAGTAATAGGCCCTAATATGTAGGATCTAATAATCCTATATACTAAAAATGTGATGTCTATATATATGTGATAGATTAGAGAAAAAATGGCTGGACTGATTTTGTTCAAACTTGCACTGTTCGATCAGAAATTTTCCCGTGACTGTACATGCATCGCGGCTAAGAAATTGCTCGATGCTAAAGGCATTAAATATTCGAAAAACATGCTTTTTTGCAAAGGTCAAGCAAACTTTTCGACTTGAAATGCATTGTAAGAATGCTAGAGAAAAAACTGACTGGTTGAATTCTGATTCTGAAATAGATTGCATCATAACTGAATTGTAACTCCGACTTGAATTGAAAATGCAGTGTGGAAGCGTAGCACCAGAATTTGCGTAACCATATTGTTAACTGATACTGACTGACTGAGAAACTGATTATGTCATAACTGCTTCGTATGATTTACTCTATGCTTGGATTTTTAAGTGTTGAATTATTAAGTGCAAAATTTGATGTTATCAAAACAATGAGAGCTAGCCTAGAGGTGAACAAACTGAACTGCTAAATGCAGCGACGATGGTTCGAATTTTCATAGAGTATAATTTTTTTAATTAAAGCTTTTCAACGTCAGGAAAACTAAAAGACTTTTTAAAAAGAAGCGTCATGTAAAAATCATAGAAGCGTCATGTAAAAAATCATAGAAGCGTCATGTAAACAATCATAGAAGCGTCAGGTAAAAAATCATAGAAGCGTCATGTAAAAAATCATAGAAGCGTCATGTAAAAAATCATAGAAGCGTCATGTAAACAATCATAGAAGCGTCATGTAAACAATCATAGAAGCGTCATGTAAAAAATCGTAGAAGCGTCATATAAAATCATAGAAGCGTTATTTAAAAAAATCATAGAAGCGTCATATTAAAATCATAGAAGCATCATTTAAAAAGTCATAGAAGCGTCATATAAAAATCATAGAAGCGTCATATAAAATATCATAGAAGCGTCATGTAAACAATCATAGAAGCGTCATGTAAACAATCATAAAAGCGTCATATTAAAATCACAGAAGCGTCATTTAAAAAGTCATAGAAGCGTCATGTAAACAATCATAGAAGCGTCATGTAAACAATCATAGAAGCGTCATGTAAACAATCATAGAAGCGTCATGTAAAAATCGTAGAAGCGTCATGTAAACAATCATAGAAGCGTCATGTAAAAAATCGTAGAAGCGTCATATAAAAATCATAGAAGCGCCATTTAAAAAATCATAGAAGCGTCATGTAAACAATCATAGAAGCGTCATGTAAACAATCATAGAAGCGTCATGTAAAAAAATCATAGAAGCGTCATATAAAAATCATAGAAGCGTCAAGAAAAAATCATAGAAGCCTCATTTAAAACTAATGAAAGTGTCATTTAAAAAATTAAGAAGCATCATGGTAGAATAAAAGAAGCGTCATGTCAGACATGAAGGGTGTCATGTAAAAATTAAATGCAGCTATAATGCTGTGCTGGGAGAAAAACTGAGACGTAAAGGCTCTCAGAGAATAACTGAGATTACGGGGGGGGGGTTCTGAGATGTCAAAGCAAAAGTCAGAAGCTACTTCAAAGTTCATGTACTTTACTCAATTTTTTTATTGCATTCTTTGTTGGCTCGCCACAGGGGGCGCTGATAGAAGAAGAGTCATGTAAAAAATAAAAGTAGCACTATGTATACATAAAAGAAAAGTCATGTCGGAGTTAAAAGATTCATCTGGGAATTGCTACGATGTCAAAGCTTGGTGGAAATCGTTATAGTGCTGTGATTCTTACAGAAGGAATCACTAAAATGTCAAGGCTTAGGGGAGAAGAATTGCTGAGATTTCAAGGCTTTAGGTTGGGTTAAAGTTAGGTTTAGGTCAGGTTTGGGTTGAGGGTTATATTTTATCGGGTTTCAAGGTTAACAGGGGATTTTTTAGATTTCAAGGTTTATGGGGGCCATCGCTGACATGTCAAGGCTTACGGGGGAATAGCTGAGATGTCAAGGCTCACGGGGGTATAAATGAGATTTCAAGGCTAAAGTCAGAAGCTACATGTAGTTTATTGAAAACTTTTTATTACATTATTTGATGCCTCCTCAGGGGAGGGATCGCTGATAAAAAAAGCGTAATGTAAAAAATAAAAGAAGCTTCATGTCGAAGTTAAGAGATTCATTTGGGAATCCCTACGATGTCGAGGCTTGCAGGGAATCGCTATAATGCTGTAGTAGTGCTGTTATGACTCTTAGAGAGAATTACTGGAATTTCAATGCTTTAGGGTTAGGTTAGGGTTAGGGTTAGGGTTAGGGTTAGGGTTAGGCTAGGGTTAGGGTTAGAAGGTTGACAGATTTTTTTTAGATTTCAAGGCTTATTGGGGGCATCGCTAAGATGTCAAGGGGGGGAGTTGATTTGTTAAAGCTTGTGGGGGGGAATTACTGACATTTTAAGGCTTACAAGGGACTTCTGAGGTATATTGCAAAGAGATGCTACATGTAGTTTATTACAAAACTTGTACTGCATTTTTGGCTCCCTAACGCTAAGATACTAAGCTAAAAAACACTACTAGCGCTTCAAAAACTTATGCAGATGTCAGGCTGTAGGGTTAGTGTTAGGGTTGGTTAGCTCATGTTGCTTATTAAAAATGTTTATCATGGAAGCATCATGCAAAAATAATGGAAGCGTCATGCAAAAACAATGGATGTGTCATGCCAAAAATCATAGAAGCATCGATCATGCAAAAACTCATGGACAAAATATTGAATTTAGGGTTTTGGTTAGGGTTAGGGTTTGGGTTAGAAGTTTGACAGAAGATTTTTTAAGATTTCAAGGCTACATATGTAGCTTATTAAAAAAACGTGTATTGCATTTCTTTGGCTCCCCAACGGGGGGCGTAGATTGCTAGTATACTCTATATTATAAACACAAAAACTGCTCAAACACATTTAGAAATAATTGAAATTGATAATATGATAACTAATGAAATGCTTAGCTAACAAGGCAAAAGCATAATATACCACTATAGCAATAAATGAGAGAAGCTTCAAACTACTATATTTATATTTATAGTAATAAAATAGTTGTTTTATATAGATAACTATAGCTATCACAGACACTTATTTTACTATAATTGTAATATTCCATATTGCTACTAGTCATAATTGAGATAGAACACAAATATTTTTTTTATTTTTTAAGCTATTTAATTTTTCAACATTACAACAACCCCCTCTCCTCCCCTAAGCCTTGACATCTTAGTGATGCCCCCTAGCTCTTACCCTAACCCTAAAGCCTTGATATCTTAGCAATTCTTCCCCCATAAGCCTTGACATTTCAATAATTCTCCCTAAAATTTAGCATTGTATTTCCTTCCAAGCCTTGACATAGTAGCGATTCCCAAATGAATCTTTTATGTTTTACATGATGCTTCTTTTTTGCATGGCACTTCTATCAGTCGCCCCCATTAATGAGCCAACAAAGAATGCAATAAAAAAATTAGAGTAAACTACATGTAGCTTCTGACCTCAACCTTTATATCTTAGCAATCCCCCCCTATGCCTTGCCATCTTAGTATAAGAAATATTCAATTTGTTATAAAAAATTGCTATAAATAAGTTGTCAATTTTGTAACCTACCATTGGTCTACCATAATTTATGCTACTAGATGCGCAAATGTTTGGCTAGACCTTATCTATTGGCTGCTATGCCTCCACAATCTCCCCTATTTTTTCCTCTCCCATTGTCCTCTGGGCATAAGAAATGGGTTCCCATATATAACTATCAATATCCATAATAAATTGTGATTTTGAATGGTCAATTGATTATTAGTATTTTATGTATTTCATTTTTTTCATGTCCAAATCATTGACTATTGCGAAACTCGAGCTAGCCAAGGCAATCAAACACAAAATACATTTCACAAGTGTTTTGTGGGTTGTCAAACGGAGCTCTATATTTTCAATTGCACTGTTTCTTTTGAATAGACTAAATGTTTAACAGTGACTGCAATGACAATGGCGCGGCTACCGAAGCCAATGCTGCTCCAGAGCTTGATCCTGCAAATAATACTACTAGTAGTAATCCCAGCAGTAGTAACAGTAGCAGTTTTAGACGCCGGGTTAAGCTGTATGTGCTTAACGATGACAGGCAGTGGGACGATCGAGGCACGGGCTATGTGAGCTCGGCTTATATCGAGCGGTTAACTGGCGTTTGCCTGTGGGTTGTGTCCGAGATTGACGGCTCGACTCTACTAGAGTCCCGTATACAGCAGGACACCGCTTACCAGAAGCAGCAGGAGACTTTAATTGTCTGGTCTGAGGCCGAGTCCCTGGATTTGGCTTTGAGCTTTCAGGTAGTCTCACGTTTTATGTCTTTTTGGAAGCTCAGCTTAAGATAGAGGAACAGGCTTAGAAACAGGGGAGGAACAGGATTAGAAACAGGGGAGGAACAGGCTTAGAAACAGGGGAAGAACAGGCTTAGAAACAGGGGAAGAACAGGCTTAGAAACAGGGGAAGAACAGGCTTAGAAACAGGGGAGGAACAGGCTCTGAAACAGGGGAGGAACAGGCTTAGAAACAGGGGAGGAAAAGGCTCTGAAACAGGGGAGGAACAGGCTTAGAAACAGGGGAGGAACAGGCTCAGAAACAGGGGAGGAACAGGCTTAGAAACAGGGGAAGAACAGGCTTAGAAACAGGGGAGGAACAGGCTCAGAAACAGGGGAGGAACAGGCTTAGAAACAGGGGAGGAACAGGCTTAGAAACAGGGGGAAGAACAGGCTTAGAAACAGGGGAAGAACAGGCTTAGAAACAGGGGAAGAACAGGCTTAGAAACAGGGGAAGAACAGGCTTAGAAACAGGGGAGGAACAGGCTCTGAAACAGGGGAGGAACAGGCTTAGAAACAGGGGAGGAAAAGGCTCTGAAACAGGGGAGGAACAGGCTTAGAAACAGGGGAGGAACAGGCTCTGAAACAGGGGAGGAACAGGCTTAGAAACAGGGGAAGAACAGGCTTAGAAACAGGGGAGGAACAGGCTCAGAAACAGGGGAGGAACAGGCTTAGAAACAGGGGAGGAACAGGCTTAGAAACAGGGGAGGAACAGGCTTAGAAACAGGGGAAGAACAGGCTTAGAAACAGGGGAAGAACAGGCTTAGAAACAGGGGAAGAACAGGCTTAGAAACAGGGGAAGAACAGGCTTAGAAACAGGGGAAGAACAGGCTTAGAAACAGGGGAAGAACAGGCTTAGAAACAGGGGAAGAACAGGCTTAGAAACAGGGGAAGAACAGGCTTAGAAACAGGGGAAGAACAGGCTTAGAAACAGAGGAAGAACAGGCTTAGAAACAGGGGAAGAACAGGCTCTGAAACAGGGGAGGAACAGGCTTAGAAACAGGGAAGGAACAGGCTTAGAAACAGGGGAGGAAAAGGCTCTGAAACAGGGGAGGAACAGGCTCTGAAACAGGGGAGGAACAGGCTCTGAAACAGGGGAGGAACAGGCTCTGAAACAGGGGAGGAACAGGCTTAGAAACAGGGGAGGAACAGGCTCTGAAACAGGGGAGGAACAGGCTCAGAAACAGGGGAGGAACAGGCTTAGAAACAGGGGAGGAAAAGGCTCTGAAACAGGGGAGGAACAGGCTTAGAAACAGGGGAGGAACAGGCTCTGAAACAGGGGAGGAACAGGCTTAGAAACAGGGGAGGAAAAGGCTCTGAAACAGGGGAGGAACAGGCTCTGAAACAGGGGAGGAACAGGCTTAGAAACAGGGGAGGAACAGGCTTAGAAACAGGGGAGGAACAGGCTTAGAAACAGGGGAGGAACAGGATTAGAAACAGGGGAGGAACAGGCTTAGAAACAGGGAGGAACAGGCTTAGAAACAGGGGAGGAACAGGATTAGAAACAGGGGAGGAACAGGCTTAGAAACAGGGAGGAACAGGCTTAGAAACAGGGGAGGAACAGGATTAGAAACAGGGGAGGAAAAGGCTCTGAAACAGGGGAGGAACAGGCTCTGAAACAGGGGAGAAACAGGCTCAGAAACAGGGGAGGAACAGGCTTAGAAACAGGGGAGGAACAGGCTCTGAAACAGGGGAGGAACAGGCTTTGAAACAGGGGAGGAACAGGCTCAGAAACAGGGGAGGAACAGGCTCTGAAACAGGGGAGGAACAGGCTTAGAAACAGGGGAGGAACAGGCTTAGAAACAGGGGAGGAACAGGCTTAGAAACAGGGGAGGAACAGGATTAGAAACAGGGGAGGAACAGGCTTAGAAACAGGGGAGGAACAGGCTCAGAAACAGGGGAGGAACAGGCTTAGAAACAGGGGAGAAACAGGCTCAGAAACAGGGGAGGAACAGGCTCAGAAACAGGGGAGGAACAGGCTTAGAAACAGGGGAGGAACAGGCTCAGAAACAGGGGAGGAACAGGCTTGAGTAAGGTAGAGAATCAGTAGCAGAAAAACAGGTGCTTCGGTAGCAAAAATAGAAAATTAAAAGCAATGAATGTCTCCATTACAATGGTTCGACAGGAGAAGGAAGGCTGCGAAGAAGTGTGGGCTCGAATCTGCTGGGTGCAGGGCAAGGATCCTTCAGTTGACGTCACCCAAGACGTAGCCGAGGACGAAGATGGGTCAGACGAATTCGAATACACTGACGGACCCGTTGGGGCAGGCGGCCTCGCCGCCGTGACTCAACTTCTCAGCCGCGTGGAGATGCCGCCATGTGAGCCCAGCGTGCTGGCTGAGGCCGCACGCCTTGTGACCGCCTCCCGGACCAGCCCGGCGCCCCTGTCCATTGGGCATCAGCTGGCCGAGTCCGCTATTAGAAAGGACTATCCGAGAATACTGTGCTGCGTGATATTCCCTGAGTAAGTTGCTTTGAAAGGTTTTCTGAATCTCTGATCTTTCGGGGTGGGGGTAATAGGTGTGACAGCGATGCTGACAGGTGTGACAGCGATGCTGACAGGTGTGACAGGGATGCTGACAGGTGTGACAGGGATGCTGGCAGGTGTGACAGCGATGCTGACAGATGTGACAGTGATGCTGACAGGTGTGACAGCGATGCTGACAGGTGTGACAGCGATGCTGACAGGTGTGACAGCGATGCTGACAGGTGTGACAGCGATGCTGACAGGTGTTACAGTGATGCTGACAGGTGTGACAGCGATGCTGACAGGTGTGACAGTGATGCTGACAGGTGTGACAGCGATGCTGACAGGTGTGACAGCGATGCTGACAGGTGTGACAGTGATGCTGACAGGTGTTACAGTGATGCTGACAGGTGTTACAGCGATGCTGACAGGTGTGACAGTGATGCTGACAGGTGTTACAGTGATGCTGACAGGTGTTACAGCGATGCTGACAGGTGTGACAGCGATGCTGACAGGTGTGACAGCGATGCTGACAGGTGTGACAGGGATGCTGACAGGTTTGACAGAGATGCTGACAGGTGTGACAGGGATGCTGACAGGTGTTACAGCGATGCTGACAGGTGTGACAGGGATGCTGACAGGTGTGACAGCGATGCTGACAGGTGTGACAGCGATGCTGACAGGTGTGACAGGTGTGACAGCGATGCTGACAGGTGTGACAGGGATGCTGACAGGTTTGACAGAGATGCTGACAGGTGTGACAGGGATGCTGACAGGTGTTACAGCGATGCTGACAGGTGTGACAGGGATGCTGACAGGTGTGACAGCGATGCTGACAGGTGTGACAGCGATGCTGACAGGTGTGACAGCGATGCTGACAGGTGTGACAGCGATGCTGACAGGTGTGACAGTGATGCTGACAGGTGTTACAGTGATGCTGACAGGTGTTACAGCGATGCTGACAGGTGTGACAGTGATGCTGACAGGTGTTACAGGGATGCTGACAGGTGTGACAGCGATGCTGACAGGTGTGACAGGTGTGACAGCGATGCTGACAGGTGTGACAGTGATGCTGACAGGTGTGACAGCGATGCTGACAGGTGTGACAGTGATGCTGACAGGTGTGACAGTGATGCTGACAGGTGTGACAGTGATGCTGACAGGTGTGACAGTGATGCTGACAGGTGTGACTGGAATACTGACAGGTGTGACAGGGATGCTGACAGGTGTGACAGCGATGCTGACAGGTGTGACAGTGATGCTGACAGGTGTGACAGTGATGCTGACAGGTTTGACAGAGATGCTGACAGGTGTGACAGGGATGCTGACAGGTGTGACAGGGATGCTTACAGCTGTCACGGCATGGTAACACAGGTTATAGAAGAGTACTCTCAAACCACATATTTCTCAACCGCAGGGCTGAGCAGCAAGGCAACGTGGAGCGCCTTCAACAATTGCAAGAATTAACCACCAGCCTTCTGCTGCTCAATCATCGCCGCCTATTAGAAAGTTTAACAATGCCGGACGATCGACTGTTAGCCACCTTAGGGATGCTGGAGTACCGGCCTAGCGGCCGGGTGCCTCATCGGAATTTCGTACTCGGTCAGGCGGCTAATCCTCGCCAGGTGCTGAAGTTCGATCGTCAGCCAGGCTTAGCCGAGACAATTCGGCGACAGTACCGGCTGCAGTACCTGCTAGACTGCGCCCTGCCGCCTCCCAGTCCGCTTGACGATGTGCAGTTCCTGACGCTGGCGCTGAGAGGCGAAGGAGGCGGAGGCGGCGGCGGCGGAAGCTCCGCAGGTTTCGGCCAGCAGTCGGAGCTCAGCGGGCTGGTGCTGTCCGGCCGGTTAAGAATTGCATCCGATATTGTTCAGGACGCCAATCTGGTTGCTGAGCTGTTGAATGGCCTGTGCAGCAGCTCGTCAGACACTGTCAGGATGCTGGATTTGGCCAGGTTTCTCCGCGAGCTGTGCTGCTGCTGCCCGTCTGGCCAGTGCGGCCTGGGACAGCTGGCTGGGCTGCAGGAGCAGCTGCTGAACGGCGGGCGACTGCTGGAAGCCCTCGGCTGCATGTACACCGCGGCAGATCAGTGTCCGGCTGTCGGGGCCGCTGCTACCGACATTCTGCAGGTGGATGTGCTTGTTTCAGTTGATTTTCTATGAGTTTTCAGAGATTTGTAGCTTCTGGGGAAAATCTGCAGATTTTAGGGAAGATTTTCAGATTGTAGTGTAGATTTTCATGTAGATTTGCAGATTCTGGTGCAGATTTGCAGATTCTAGTGTAGATTTTTAGATTCTGGTGCAGATTTGTAGATTCTAATGCAGATTTATGAATTCTATTGTAGATTTGCAGATTCTTGGGCAGATTTGTATATTCTGGGGCAGATTTGCAGATTCTTGGTCAGATTTGTATATTCTGGGGCAGATTTGCAGATTCTTGGTCAGATTTGTATATTCTGGGGCAGATTTGCAGATTCTGGTGCAGATTTGTAGATTCTAATGCAGATTTATGAATTCTATTGTAGATTTGCAGATTATTGGGCAGATTTGCAGATTCTGGGGCAGATTTGTAGATTCTGGGGCAGATTTGTAGATTCTGGTGCAGATTTGTAGATTCTGGTTCAGATTTGTAGATTCTGGTGCAGATTTGTAGATTTATGGGTAGATTAGTAGATTCTTATCTAGGTTGTATATTTGTGCGTATATCTGTTTATTACTGGTATAGAGAATGGCTATAATGCGTAAAGTTTATCCTAATTACTGCAAGGGGTGGTCCAAAGCAATACAAATAACTTTATGACTAAGTTTAAAATTATTACACATTCTCTTTCAGTGCCTGGTGGACCACTCCGCCCCCCTGCTGCGTGACCACCTGCTGCACGAAGCCGCTGACCGACCCGACTCGGACCTGCTGCTCAGCCGCCTCGTGGGCCGCATGAGTCGCGACACTGACCCGGAGATGTCCGAGGCGCACCGGCTGGCGTGCCTGATCAGAGCCATGCTGGACCCTGACGCCGCCCTCACCAACCCTGCTGGCAGTGTGAGACACAGATCCTCAGTTGCTGGGCTGCCAGCTTCCCAGATTCTCAGTTGCTGGGCTGCCAGCCTCCCAGATCCTCAGTTGCTGGGCTGCCAGCTTCCCAGATCCTCAGTTGCTGGGCCAGCCTCCCAGATCCTCAGTTGCTGGGCTGCCAGCCTCCCAAATCCTCAGTTGCTGGACCAGCCTCCCAGATTCTCAGTTGCTGGGCCAGCCTCCCAAATCCTCAGTTGCTGGGCCAGCCTCCCAGATCCTCAGTTGCTGGACCAGCCTCCCAGATCCTCAGACTTTACCGGACGTTGCACTGCAGTATTTTCAACAAACACAGCGCCTCATCCGCCCACCTTCCCCCGTTCCCCATCCAGCTGCTGTGCCCGGTCCGGTCCACGCCAGTGAAGCTGGAGTTCCTCCGCTATTTCTACCAGCGCGTGATGCCCCGCCTGCTGCAGCCGCTGCTGTCCAACACGCCAGTTGACGAGTCTGTGGAGCCGCAGAATGACGGCGGGCCAACAAATGACAGCTACCGGTTGGCCCAGCTGCAGCACTGCATCCTGGGCTTGGCTCTGTTCTCAGCCGAGCAGCATGTCAATCATTTTCGCGGCATACTACTCACCAGTGACCTGTTGCGTCATTCTCTATGCCTGCTGCGCTCTCGTCACGCCTTTCTGACGTTGAGCGCGCTGAGATTTCTTCGACGAATAGCATCGGCAAAGGACGAGCTGTACATGCGCTGCTTGGTCCGGCAGCGGCTGCTGGACCCGGTAGTGCAGCTGCTGGGCAGGCACGGAAGCCGCTACAACATGATTCACTCCTCTGTGCTGGAGCTATTCGAATACGTACTGCTGGAGGACCTGGCTCCTTTGATTGTTAATATTGTTGAGTCTCGGTATTGGCCTGACCTGCTACAGGCGGTTGCTAAGGCTCCAGCTGCGGTTGCTATGTGCCAGTCGATGCAGCAGCGGTACAATCAGCTGAGGGAGAAGGCCGCTAAGGATGCTGGCCATGGTGCCGGTAATAACAAGAGACCGCCAGATTCGCCTATTGTTGGGTGAGATTTCTCTTGAGCCTGCGTCTGTTTGTTGTGTTTCAAACGACTTGTTGGCCTTTGTAACAGTGTAATCGCCTCTAATCCTATTCAAGAATCTCCCCTAATCCTAGAATCCCATATACTAAAAATTCTCCCCTAATCCTGCCTTACAATCTCCCCTAATCCTGCCCTAGAATCGCCCCTAATCCTGCCCTAGAATCTCCCCTAATCGTGCCTTAGAATCGCCCCCAATCCTGTCCTAGAATCTCCCCTATTCCTGCCCTAAAATCTCCCCTAATCCTGCCTTAGATTGGCCCTAATCCTGTCCTAGAATCTCCCCTAATCCTGCCCTAGAACCTCCTCTAATCCTGTCCTAGAATCTCCTCTAATCCTGCCTTAGAATCGCCCCTAATCCTGTTCTAGAATCTCCCCTAATCCTGCCTTAGAATCGCCCCTAATCCTATCCTAGAACCTCCTCTAATCTTGTCCTACAATCGCCTTTTAAACACGGTGCGCCGTTTCCACCCAGTGTTGCCATGCAAAAGTCCAAGCGTCCTCGTTTGAGACCGCCAACTCCGCCGGGTGAACCGCATGCGCAGCAAAGGAGTCCTAATGTTTCAGCAAGTTCAACAACAGTTAGCACAGTCAGCAATGGCTGTGCTAAGGGGTGTGTGTATCGGCTTTTTGTGTCTTTAAAGTCACCTGACGGTGTATTTATATTGTAGCTGCAGTTTTACTTGATGCGCACTGGTGGTTTTGAGTGCTGCTATTTTATGCCCTGTGTTCGGTCCTGCCTAAACTACAATGCAATCATTTTTAAAACCTTAGTGCGAATCGCAATTCCCGGTGGTTTTGCTATTTTTATATTTTACTGGTTAATGTATTTTTTGATTTTTGGTGGTACGGATCTTTTATATATTGTAAATAAGTACGTCAAAAAGTTATTTAAAAGTGAAAATTTTGTTTAACTAAAATTTTGACCCAAACTCACCGATTCAAATCCCGTCCGTCCCATCAACTGAAATCTTCACCCATAGTTTGGATCTTTGACACATCGTCTGAAGCTTGACCCACGCACTTGAGATCGTTGACCCATCAATCAGAATGGTGACCCACACACTTGAGACCATTGACCCACCGATCAGAATGGTGACCCACGCACTTGAGACCATTGACCCACCGATCAGAATGGTGACCCACGCACTTAAGACCGTTGACCCACCGATCAGAATGGTGACCCACGCACTTGAGACCGTTGACCCACCGATCAGAATGGTGACCCACGCACTTGAGACCGTTGACCCACCGATCAGAATGGTGACCCACACACTTGAGACCGTTGACCCACCGATCAGAATGGTGACCCACGAACTTAAGACCGTTGACCCACCGATCAGAATGGTGACCCACACACTTGAGACCATTGACCCACCGATCAGAATGGTGACCCACACACTTGAGACCGTTGACCCACCGATCAGAATGGTGACCCACACACTTGAGACCGTTGACCCACCGATCAGAATGGTGACCCACACACTTGAGTCCGTTGACCCACCGATCAGAATGGTGACCCACACACTTGAGACCATTGACCCACCGATCAGAATGGTGACCCACACACTTGAGACCATTGACCCACCGATCAGAATGGTGACCCACACACTTGAGACCATTGACCCACCGATCAGAATGGTGACCCACACACTTGAGACCATTGACCCACCGATCAGAATGGTGACCCACACACTTGAGACCATTGACCCACCGATCAGAATGGTGACCCACACACTTGAGACCGTTGACCCACCGATGAGAATGGTGACCCACACACTTGAGACCGTTGACCCACCGATCAGAATGGTGACCCACACACTTGAGACCATTGACCCACCGATCAGAATGGTTACCCACACACTTGAGACCGTTGACCCACCGATCAGAATGGTGACCCACACACTTGAGACCGTTGACCCACCGATCAGAATGGTGACCCACGCACTTGAGACCGTTGACCCACCAATCAAACAAAAATTTTACTTATCCTTTTTGTTTTAAGTACTGACTTTTAGCGGTTTTAACTTCATTAATGTAAAGTAATCAGTTTAAACTGGCTCGAACGCTCTCCCA
Organism: Macrostomum lignano; assembly: GCA_002269645.1. Classification (NCBI taxonomy): domain Eukaryota; kingdom Metazoa; phylum Platyhelminthes; family Macrostomidae; genus Macrostomum; species Macrostomum lignano. The sequence goes on from NIVC01002427.1 coordinate 135,683, forward strand.
ACCACAATGACATCGCCAGGCTGAGACACACCAGCCCAGCATCCGGTGCTTCATCACCCACGGATCGGCGCATATTAAAACGGAACAGTCAAACAACGCTTGCCTGCCAGCTGGAGACCACCAGAGAGGAGACCGACAACAATGATGACGCAATCAAGCAGGATGAGGAAGAAGCTGAGAGCAAGGTGAACCAACATGCGGCGGATATGAAGCGACTGAGATTGTCGATTTCAAACGGCTCCGATATGGACTGCGATGAGGATATTGACGACGCCGGGGCCGAGACCGATGCTGCCAATGGAAACGTGACAAAATGAATTTTATAATTTTTTGTCATATGGAGTTCTATTTTTCACTCGCAGATTGTCGATGCCGCTTGCCCGTTTAAGTAGCTAGTTTCTTTTGCTTGCTTTAAGTTGCTTTTATTGCTGCACCGCCGCTATTCGCTTTGCTCCGTCTGTTCGACGCCTGTTTCTCGCGTTTTATTGCTTGACTTTGTTTAACGTACATTTACCTTGTTTTTTGATTTGCTACTGTCAGTAGTGTCCAGTAGGCTTAATTTAATGTTATATATGGGCTCTATTTTCTACACGCTTTGCCTTCCGCCTTACTTGAAGATGATTCCCTGTTCTATTTTAACTGGAGTCTGTTTTCTCCGCCTCAATGCACCATCTTCCCCTTTGATTCCCCCATCTTCCCCTTTGATTCCCCATCTTCCCCTTTGATTTCCCATCTTCCTCTTTGATTCCCCATCTTCCCTTTGATTCCCTATCTTCCCCTTTGATTCCCCCATCTTCCCTTTGATTCCCCATCTTCCCCTTTGATTCCCCATCTTCCCCTTTGATTCGCCATCTTCCCCTTTGATTCCCCATCTTCCCCTTTGATTCTCCATCTTCCTCTTTGATTCCCCATCTTCCCTTTGATTCCCCATCTTCCCCTTTGATTCCCCCATCTTCCCCTTTGATTCCCCATCTTCCCCTTTGATTCCCCATCTTCCCCTTTGATTCCCCATCTTCCCCTTTGATTCCCCATCTTCCCCTTTGATTCCCCATCTTCTCCTTTGATTCCCCATCTTCCTCTTTGATTTCCTATCTTCCCCTTTGATTCCCCATCTTCCTCTTTGATTTCCTATCTTCCCCTTTGATTCCCTTATCTTCCCCTTTGATTCCCCATCTTCCCCTTTGATTCCCCATCTTCCTCTTTGATTCCCCATCTTCCCCTTTGATTCCCCATCTTCCCCTTTACACCCCATCTCGCCCTTCTCATCTCTCACGCCTGTATTTGTTATTTTCTTGTCTCAGAGTATTTTTATATTTAAAAATCGAAACCCAGTTTTTGCAGCAAAATTACATTAATATAGAGCTGTCCTATGTTATATGCCTGACTGTGCGCTTGTAAATAAATTAGTTTATATATATCAGTTACGGCAATAAATTTATTTATTTCTAAACTATTAAAATTAGCAGCTAAAAAAACCATTGTTAAACCATCCCATTTGTGCAAATTTTACTTTGCAATGTGAATCTACCTGTTAAATAATTAATAGAACTGTTAAATTTGTTTCAATGCTCTGTGAAGCCTGGAAAGAGCTGCTTATTTTTTTCAAAGTTGCCTAAATCGTGCATCCTCACGTTTGTCTGTTGTAGCCATTTTTTATTTAATCATTTCGAATTCTAACTCATCTTTATATATTTTTTTAATTCGTTTTAGTATTCTTTTTCCACTTTTAACGTATTGTATTTATGAGCATAAATCTCTCACGCGTTTATCCCCAATCTTCTCGTGAGTTTATCATCAATATTTTTATGAGTTTATCCTCAATCTTCTCATAATTTTATCCTCAATCTTCTCATGAGTTTATCCTCAATCTTCTCATAATTTTATCCTCAATCTTCTCATGAGTTTATAATCCATCTTCTCATGAGTTTATAATCAATCTTCTCATGAGTTTATCCTCAATCTTCTCATAATTTTATCCTCAATCTTCTCATGAGTTTATCGTCAATCTTCTCATGAGTTTATCCTCAATCTTCTCATGAGATTATCCTCAATCTTCTCATGAGTTTATCCTCAATCTTCTCATGAGTTTATCCTCAATCTTCTCATGAGTTAATCCTCAATCTTCTCATGAGTTTACACTCAATCTTCTCATGAGTTTATCGTCTATCTTCTCATGAGTTAATCCTCAATCTTCTCATGAGTTTATCGTCAATCTTCTCATGAGTTTATCCTCAATCTTCTCATGAGTTTATAATCCATCTTCTCATGAGTTTATAATCCATCTTCTCATGAGTTTATAATCAATCTTCTCATGAGTTTATCCTCAATCTTCTTATAAGTTTATCCATCGTCTCATGAGTTTATAATCCATCTTCTCATGAGTTTATAATCCATCTTCTCATGAGTTTATAATCCATCTTCTCATGAGTTTATAATCAATCTTCTCATGAGTTTATCCTCAATCTTCTTATAAGTTTATCCATCGTCTCATGAGTTTATAATCCATCTTCTCATGAGTTTATAATCAATCTTCTTATGAGTTTACACTCAATCTTCTCATGAGTTTTAATCCATCTTCTCATGAGTTTATAATCCATCTTCTCATGAGTTTATAATCAATCTTCTCATGAGTTTATAATCCATCTTCTCATGAGTTTATAATCCATCTTCTCATGAGTTTATAATCAATCTTCTCATGAGTTTATAATCCATCTTCTCATGAGTTTATAATCCATCTTCTCATGAGTTTTTAATCCATCTTCTCATGAGTTTATAATCCATCTTCTCATGAGTTTATAATCAATCTTCTCATGAGTTTATCGTCAATCTTCTCATGAGTTTATCGTCAATCTTCTCATGAGTTTATAATCAATCTTCTCATGAGTTTATCGTCAATCTTCTCATGAGTTTATCGTCAATCTTCTCATGAGTTTATCGTCAATCTTCTCATGAGTTTATAATCAATCTTCTCATGAGTTTATCGTCAATCTTCTTATAAGTTTATTCATCTTCTCATGAGTTTATAATCAATCTTCTCATGAGTTTATAATCAATCTTCTCATGAGTTTATAATCCATCTTCTCATGAGTTTACACTCAATCTTCTCATGAGTTTATCCTCAATCTTCTTATAAGTTTATTCATCTTCTCATGAGTTTATAATCTATCTTCTCATGAGTTTATAATCTATCTTCTCATGAGTTTATAATCAATCTTCTCATGAGTTTACACTCAATCTTCTCATGAGTTTATCCTCAATCTTCTCATGAGTTTATCCTCAATCTTCTCATGAGTTTATCGTCAATCTTCTCATGAGTACGACTTTAATCTACTCAAAGTACACTCTTCGTATTGTTAAGAGACTACTAACTGGTAATGAATTTTACCAAGCCGTAATAGCTCTCAGAAATCGACAAACGTCTACTGATTGCAGCCCACATGAATTTACCAATTTATATGATTTTTAGATTAGGCTAGACAGGATACACAGATACTACTTGTATATAAGTAGATGCACTCGTTTGCATAATTCTACTTTGCGTATCGTAAGTTTAATGGTCTAAAGTTGTTTGCAGCTAATTCTTATGTCATATCTGTAATTTTTTTGTTTTAATTTTTTTGTTGATAATAATTTATTCTGCGGTCAATTTGATTGTGTAAATAGTCGAATACGAGTCAATTAAATGTAATTATAAACATTTTTTGAAACCATGCAGCTGTACAGTCAGTATAGCAGCATATCCTCTTTGGAGTTTTTACTTCATAATCTTCAAAAAATCGGAATTAGTTTTGGTTCATTCAATTTTTGTTATGACGTTTATACTCGTTTCGCCCCTAATACTTCTACGAGCGTAATCCTCTCCCAGAATCATTCCTAATACTCTCCCAGAATCATCCCTAATCCTCTCTTAGAATTATCCCTAATCCTGTCCTAGAATCATCCCTAATCCTCTCTTAGAATTATCCCTAATCCTGTCCTAGAATCATCCCTAATCCTCTCTTAGAATCATTCCTAATCCTCTCTTAGAATTATCCCTAATCCTGTCCTAGAATCATCCCTAATCCTCTCTTAGAATTATCCCTAATCCTGTCCTAGAATCATCCCTAATCCTCTCTTAGAATCATTCCTAATCCTCTCTTAGAATCATTCCTAATCCTCTCTTAGAATCATTCCTAATCCTCTCTTAGAATCATTCCTAATCCTCTCTTAGAATCATTCCTAATCCTCTCTTAGAATCATTCCTAATCCTCTCTTAGAATCATTCCTAATCCTCTCATAGAATCATTCCTAATCCTCTCTTAGAACCATTCCTAATCCTCTCATAGAATCATTCCTAACCCTCTCTTAGAACCATTCCTAATCCTCTCATAGAACCATTCCTAATCCTCTCTTAGAATCATTCCTAATCCTCTCTTAAAATCATTCCTAATCCTCTCTTAGAATCATTCCTAATCCTCTCATAGAACCATTCCTAATCCTCTCTTAGAACCATTCCTAATCCTCTCTTAGAACCATTCCTAATCCTCTCTTAGAATCATCCCTAATCCTCTCTTAGAATCATTCCTAATCCTCTCTTAAAATCATTCCTAATCCTCTCATAGAACCATTCCTAATCCTCTCTTAGAACCATTCCTAATCCTCTCTTAGAACCATTCCTAATCCTCTCTTAGAATCATCCCTAATCCTCTCTTAGAATCATTCCTAATCCTCTCTTAGAATCATTCCTAATCCTCTCTTAAAATCATTCCTAATCCTCTCTTAGAATCATTCCTAATCCTCTCTTAGAATCATTCCTAATCCTCTCTTAGAACCATTCCTAATCCTCTCTTAGAATCATTCCTAATCCTCTCTTAGAATCATTCCTAATCCTCTCTTAGAATCATTCCTAATCCTCTCTTAGAATCATTCCTAATCCTCTCTTAGAACCATTCCTAATCCTCTCTTAGAATCATTCCTAATCCTCTCTTAGAATCATTCCTAATCCTCTCTTAGAATCATTCCTAATCCTCTCTTAAAATCATTCCTAATCCTCTCTTAGAATCATCCCTAATCCTCTCTTAGAATCATTCCTAATCCTCTCTTAAAATCATTCCTAATCTTCTCTTAGAATCATTCCTAATCCTCTCTTAGAATCATTCCTAATCCTCTCTTAGAATCATTCCTAATCCTCTCTTAGAATCATCCCTAATCCTCTCTTAGAATCATTCCTAATCCTCTCTTAGAATCATTCCTAATCCTCTCTTAGAATCATTCCTAATCCTCTCTTAGAATCATCCCTAATCCTCTCTTAGAATCATTCCTAATCCTCTCTTAAAATCATTCCTAATCCTCTCTTAGAATCATCCCTAATCCTCTCTTAGAATCATTCCTAATCCTCTCTTAGAATCATCCCTAATCCTCTCCCAGAATCATCCCTAATCCTCTCTTAGAACCATTCCTAATCCTCTCCCAGAATCATCCCTAATCCTCTCTTAGAATCATCCCTAATCCTCTCTTAGAATCATCCCTAATCCTCTTTTAGAATCATCCCTAATCCTGTCCTAGAATCGCCCGTAATCCTCTCGTAGAATCATCCCTAATCCTCTCCTAGACTTGGTTCTAATCCTGTCCTAGGATCGTCCCTGATCCTCTCTGACAATCACCCCTAATCAATAGCTCCGTATTGGCTTTTTTGCCTTTTCAGTCACCTGACTCGGTGTAAATTATATTGTAGCTGCAGTTTAACTTATAATGCACTGCTAGTTTTGATATATGCTATTTTGTACTGTGTTTTCTGTCGCTTTGCAGCTGCAGAAACTTATGAAAGCAGGTAGATTGCTTTTAACTATATGCGAATGCTTTTTAGACAAGTTTTTGCTCATTATAATTATAGGCTTTGTCTATTTTTTCCTGTTAATTCTTAGCCCAATTTTTTCATGGGTTGCTTTTAGACGGGGCAGAAATAGCTTCTCCGATTAAGTAGGAAATTTGATTGACGCTTTCTGAGCCTGAAGCAGACAATGGAAATAGCACGCTGCCCTCATGCGTGTTAGTGGGTAGTAAACATCAGTTGCTATGTCTTCGGCGACATTGTCCCTGAACCAGCGCTGAGGCATGTGCACTCTGTGTGCCTTGAGGGTTGACCAACATCGCTGTGAATATCACGACAACCCCCGGTCAAGTCTTGGTGCACACAAGCCCCAAATTAATTATGTGGGCCGCGCACTAAGTTGAACCAAGGGTCGTGACGCGAGAGTCGGACGCTTTTACCACTGAGCTGCTCTGCCCCGCATCATTCCTATTTGTTGAGTTCTCATGCATTTAAGCTCCACTAGTGTATATCATAACGTTTCAATATACGGCGGTGGTTTCTTAGCATAAGCAGTGGCTACAATCATTATATGCGTTTTCCTCTGGTGCCTTATTGTTTGTGTTCTCACTTTCTATGATATGGGTCTAGCGGTCTAAGGTTCTTACAGCTCTTGAATTCTTCTATCAGGCCGTCAGAGGAAACCGAATAAACTGACGGGATCTCCTAGTATCTAGGCTGAACTTGATCACACGAATATTTCGCTCTGCGTAACGTTTAAGACAAATGATTTGGTTTAAGACTTAGATTTGAGCCAACTGGATAATCCAGAGACCAATACAAATAGAGCGAGTTGAGATCTGAAATCGCGCAGGAGGGAGCTCGAGGCCGCCGCTCCAGTTTGAAAAGGGCGTCTATTTTAATACAGGTTGGCGTTTTTGACCTCCCCCCGCCGCCGGTGGGGTGTTTTCGCGTGGTTAACAACGGCGGGGGGTTTTAAGCAATAAAAATCTGGGACTCAGCCCCCTTAGTTGTACACGAATTTAGTTAGTTCTAGTAGGTTGCTAAGTGTGAGGGTTAGTTACATACATGCGCAACCTTGGGATTCACTCGGCCGTTTCTTAACTCTGTCCATGGATGATTATACAGTCCTCTCTCTCTCTCTCTCTTGGTTGTCAAGCTTCTTGGGGTTGATCTCGCCTTCTTGGGCAGCTTCGGGTTGGATAGAAGTCCGTGGGCGGGCCGTGCGATTCTCCTCTAAAAGTTCGCCAGGTTCTGACGCGTGCCACGGGCCGATTGCTCTCTTTGACGTTATTGCTGTTTAAGTCGGGCCTCTCCTCGGTTTGCTTCTCCCGGCCGGTTTAAGCGCCATTGTGCCTGCGGCGGGGTGTTGCTACTCACTGGAATGGAGCGAAGCTGTATTAGATTCGGTCATTCATATCTAATTTGACAGTTGATTAATTATCTTAATGCTGCTTCTGCTTGCCCTTCTAATAGCTATCTAGGGGTTCCATTGTGCTTTTCTGCCTCGCCCTTTACTGCGCCTGGGCATTTCATAATTCTCTACTTATTTTCTGGCTTAATGTAATATTTCAGATTTCTAACTCTTATAATCATATAGCGAAAAAAATAAACGCGTCAAGGTGTCCAGCCATCGGCTAAATAAACCGATCGAGTTTCGAATGCATATTCAGCATGCGGCAGGCGCCGCTGGCCCGGTTGAGCAGGTTAAGCATGAATTTCTTGTCATGTTTCCCGGGTCTGTCTCGCAACCCTTTAAAGCTGACCGCTAAAAAGTCTTTAAAAAGTCTTCGGCAAGCCAGACATCTAGTCGCTGCCATTCACAGCAAGCCGTTGGCAAATCCACAGCCGCTGCAAGACTTATTCGCCTCAACTATGATCATTCCAATATTCTGTATCCAAATGTCCGGACACAGTAGTGATTGTGTAGTTTCCAAGGTAGACGCGAGTTATCGAACCTAGGACAACGAATTGCCTGTATCTCGGTTAGTGCTGGGCCTGATATATTTCGGTTGCCACTGCTGACAAAGTCTCAGTCAATTCGCACTTCTATTCACTAAAAAGGTTTCTTCTCAAAGCCTGCGAAAGGCTTTTAGGCCTGGTAGCAGATCTGTGAAGGCGAGTTCGACTTTGATGGCTATGCAAGAAGCGAGTTCTGTTGTTGAACAAAGGAAAACAGCAAGCAAGACAAACATCACGGGATTCGCTAATTTTCTCCTGTGTCAATACATCTAGAGTAAATAGCTACTGTTGTCATGACTGCATGTGTGGTAGGTTTTTTACATTTGGTTAAATAAATAAGATTTTAGTCACAGAATACTATAGAGTTAGAATAGTATTCTGTGATTTCAGTATTGGACGATGTGTCCAGCTTTTTATATTAGTTGTTCTTCTAGTCGATATTCAAATTCCTGGCGCACTATCTATTAATTGCATGATAATGGACTTACATGGTCTGAGCACCTAAAAACCCAAATTAGCTCGTAGAAAAGCAGCTTCTTGCTCGGCTGTCTTGCTGTCTAGATCATCTAGAGAATGATCTTATTCCCTTAACGCAGTGACTACCTTAGACCACTCCTTGAGTACTGTTCCAGTGTATGGGGATCTGCCAGTGAGTCCCATTCTACTTTATTGGATGGTGTTGAGCAGACGGCTGCCAGGATCATTAGTGACTCAAGGTTCCATATAGCCTTAGGACTCGCAGAACTGTTGAGTGGACTTGCTGTTGTCCATATAGACTTTTGCGGGGTCAATTAGGCTCCAGCGAACTTCAGCAGCGACCCTCCCTCCTTTCGCTCCACAGTCACGCTATATGGTCCCCCTCTAACAGCAATCAGCACAGCTTCTCCTTGAAGCTTCCTTTCTCTAGAACAGAGCAACAAAAGCGGTGCTTCATTCCCACTTACTCGACTTCTTGACTTCAGACAGAATTCAGCCATTCTCATTCGCTGATTTGCTGCAGATTTTGGTGCCATTTTTGGCTAATTGAGGCACGGAAAACACTTCTGTTGTGTTCACACAATACGGTCCTACTTGCCTAAAGCGGCTAAAAATTATATCGTCTCAAATAATATCAAAGAAAAAAGATCAAATCGGAGTTGCAGTGCGTTGAATTTTCTGTATTTAACTTAAAAAGCGTCGGAGCCTTGAAAAACAATAGCCAAGATCACAACCCCTAGCGAAACTAAAAGAACGCGACATTTTTTCCGACTAAGAGGCTTACTCTGAACTGAATAAAGACGGCTAGAAAAATATTGTAGTTTTTGCCTTTACTAAACGAACAGTGTGCGGAAGGAAAACAGAAGTATTTTGTGTTCCAGGATTTTTTCTTCAGTACTTCTTGACGAACTTGGCCCAGCTCGGGTCGGTCTCGATGGCGGCGCCGACGCTCGAGTCAGCGAAGTCCAGCATGTGGCAGGCGCCGCTGGCCCGGTTAAACAGGACGGCCCGGCACTCCCAGCGCTGCACGCAGAGCCACAGGCAGTGAAACTCCGAGCTCACCGAGGCGTCAGTGTAGCAGTAGACAGGACTGATGTTGCCCAGCCTCAGGAACTCCGCTCGCTCCAGGTACTTGCTGTTCGGCGTCGCGATCGGCTGGCAAATGAATTTCTTATTTTTGTTCACCGGTTTGTCTTTTAATCCGCCATTGCTGACGACTACAACGTCATCATCTGGACTTTTACAGTTTGGCAAACCAGACATCCAGTCGCCGTCATCCAAAGTCGGAAACAGCGAGCCGTTGGCGAATCTCCAACCGCTGCGAGACGTGCCCGCCTCAACCAGGAGGTCCGTCACTCCGATGAAATAAGTATCATTCCAGTGATTGACAGCTCGGATGGCAGTCAGGTCCATCAGCAGCTCTCCGCCGATGCCCAGGCACAATCTGGCTGCGTCGCACCAGCTGGAAACGCTGGGGTTGTCGCCGATGTAGAGGCAGCTGCCCAGCCTGTCGATGAAGGGGGCGACGCAGTGACCGGAGGCGGTGGCAATCAGCACTGCGACCAGAGCCGGCTGAATCATTGCTGCAGCTGCCATTGACTCAGCCTAGCTTGACTCTGCGGCTTTATGCAGCTCTGCGTGTAAGAGAAACCTAATATAGTCGTCTAGATATCAATGCATTTTCATCCAATCAGCCATTAAGGCTATTTCAGATGCAAGCAGCTGTCTTCATTGGCCATGAACCTATTTGGTTATTAAAAACTGGTGAATTGTGCGGGAAAACTCAGTAAAAAAGCATCAATGCCTAACCATTACCCTATAGTTTTAACTGACCAGATATTAGACTAGAATTATCTGCTGTAGCTGTTTAACTCCCGTGTTTTCTGTATCCATGGAGACAGTAGCTAACTTCCGTATGGCAGTTTGTGAATGCATTTGGGCAAATCCGGCCAGTCCCTGGGTGTCCGTTGGGAACACTGTCATGAGCTGTCAATCATTTCCATGGGGCGCTCAGCATGCTTGCGTCAGAAGCGCATGGGCTTGTTCCAGATCGCCGAATAATCTTGGCTGGAGACCGCCATTTGACTGACCCCATTTTTACTTCTGAGTATTTGGAGTAGGCTTAGGCTTAGGCTGTAGGTTAGATTTTGTTTAGGTTAGGGTCGGCGATAATGAAACAGTAACAGTAATAGAAATGATAATCAATATTGACCAAAAACGAATATAAAGGCTGAAAACATTACTTTGAGCATAGTTACTTTCCAGGAATACTACTTAAATCAGTAAAGTAATATGACTTTTGAGCTCGGTCCGATGAACGAAAAATCAAAGATACAATGTCATGCTTTCGTCGGGTCCCTATATACCAGGTCCCTATATAAAAGGCACATTCACCAACCCGAAAAAAACTTAGTGTACAATGGATGACGCTCGCAAAATGAATTGCACCTCGATCGAAGAGAAGATTAGTCAACCGATTGCGGAACAGATACCCGCCAAGAATGAGAAGATCATGCACCTGAGAGGTACCAGCAAAAATCGGACATTTTTTATGGTTTCACGGAAATAATTTTTACAACCTTTTAATAACTAACGCTTTATCGGTATTCCACCCTGCGGAGCGGTGTAAATAACGGCATAATTTTACCTAAGGTACTAATGTACGGGTATGTATGAACTGGCCTGGGTTGGTCCCGCTCAGCCCCTACTTTTGAGGAAGTTGTAACAATTACATATCTCCTGTCCCCCCCCCTGGGTCTGCACACATCCAAGTTTTTGCATCGGCAATCGAGGTACATACTCTGTGCTTTGGCTGTTGGTCCGATCAGTTTCGATGGTGTAGCAGGACAAGCCCTATACTACGAGTACATGTAGGTCAATTTTCATGCACAGACACAAATTGATGCAGCCGTGCATGCGCACAATCGAACATCAAGACAATGAATGACACACGAATGTCATACGCGCTAGTTACTCCCACTTGTAGTTTTAGCTCCATGATGATCGCACAGGGATTAAAAGCTGAGTAACAGTTATTTAAGTTTAGGTTATTTTCGTATTTTTGTCCAGTCTATTTTCCACCCTATTGCCAGATAAAAAGCCGTCAAAGCATATACTCGTAGGATAACCTATCACTGTTTTTCGTCATCGGGTCTTCAAAGGCCTCGATGCTTATTGAAGCTACAAGCTAGTCAGCAGCACGCCCCTTGACGAACTTGGCCCATGCAGCTCGGGTCGGTCTCGATGGCGTCGCCGACGCTCGAGTCAGCGAAGTCCAGCATGCGGCAGGCGCCGCTGGCCCGGTTGAACAGGACGGCCCGGCACTCCCAGCGCTGCACGCAGAGCCACAGGCAGTGAACGTGGCACAGTGACGCAGGTTCTCGGCCTCCGCTGCACCATCGAAGAGGCACGCATCCACCAGTTAAGCCTTGTTGTACGGGAAAGTAGCCATAGTAACCGACAGTAGAATGACTTCGAAACAAAATTTTAATATTGTAACTTTTATTTTGAATAAATTATGATAACCGAGCTAATTATGATATGGCCGAGAGACATGAGCTTTATTGAAGATCATGTACCTTTTTAAAAACTGTATTCGAACCAAAAGTTGCTCTGGGGATGCCTTGGCATTCTGAAAAAAAATGTTGCTGTTACTGAAAACGCAAGCAGGTACCCGATCAAAAAAAGTTGGCTTAATTATGTCTTAAAGATGTCTTGCATAAGACAGAAAGATGTCTTCAAGACATCTTACAATTGACTTAATTCGGTCTAAAAATTGGCTCCTTGCAACACTTGTAGACAACTTAGAGATAACTTAAAGACGTCTTCAGACATCTTCAAGACATCTTAAAATCTACTTAAAGACATCTTCCAGATGACTTGCAGAAGACGTCTTGCCCAAGATCATTTAAGAAATGCTGTTTCCATTGCAATCACAGTTGTTTAAAAGAAAAATGACTAAAAATATTACAGCACTCTTTTGTTTCGTTTCAGGCAATATTGATATGAAAGAGAAGCTATTTAGTATGCTTCTAAACATGGTTCAATGTAATTTATTATTTATGATTTATACATTCATTTTATAAAAGGCACAGTTTAAAAGTCACAGAAGCAATAAAATGGTGAATCAAAAACAAGTTAAAATACACTAAATAAAAATGCAAAAATACTCAAGTGCAAGTGTATAATTTTATAATGCATCATACCCAGTCATTGCATGGAAATACTTGGTTAATGCAATAATGACCAAGTTGCTCATTGCTTGGTGGAAAACTTGCTGTAAATTGATCCTTTGCTAGCCAACTATTAGTTTAGAATTGGCTCAATCCAGGAAGATTCAAGATCCAGGTTAGCTTCCACTATGATGGATAGCATGTGTTGATAAGGCATGAAAGGATAAGTTTAATAAAGGTTATAGTTTATAGGTTGTTAGGCTGAAATAATTTGAAATTCATAAGTAAAAAACAAAAAATAATAAATAATAGATTATTTTACTAATATACTTTAAAAATCTAATAAATAAATTGCCTAGGCCCCTACTATATATTCACACAAGTGTATTATACAATAACTTTGCCTTAGGCTTAAATACATAGGGGCATTTCCGCCAATTAGGCACTATCGGAAAATTACACTTCAACAAACAGAAAATGATGAATTGTAGCTTAAGCCAGCTAATTGAAGTCAAACAAGGACTTAAACTGAAAAATACAACCACTTTTGCTCAATTTAAAGCTATTTAAAGATTGTTAATCGCAAAATTAATGTTGAATAAACCATTTTAAACTTACGTAGACGCCACTTTTTTGGATGTCCAAACACACAATTTTTAACTTCAACATTGAATAAAAGAGCGAAAAAAACATTCTTGATAGTAATTCTCTTTGTTTCATGAAAAAAACACATTAAACTTTGTTAAAATCATTCCTTTTCGTCACAAAACCTGCAAGAAGTCATTGATTTTTGTCAGTTTTCTTGCTATACCAAAAAGTATAAACGGTAAGTTTTTGCATCATTTGTACTCATGTTGTACCCTCTCATTTACTCATAAGGCTTTCAATCTACACGTTTTTTAGCTTAAATGAAGGAAAACATCTTTGCGATGATGTATCAGTATATTTTTTAGCAATAGAATTTGCTTAATACATTTTTCTAAGACATTAATTTTTTTTCGATGTGACATCTTAACCACAAGATTGTACTCATGTTGTACCCAATAATTTTTTTTAGTGCTTTTCATTAGCTGAGAACGATATATTTATGGATTGCCGACATACAGAGCTTCACAAAAAGTGGTCTGCTGAACCTTAATCTGTCAAAATACCTTAAATATTAACATTTAAATGTAGTAAGCACACTACTTACACGAGATGTATTTTCATGTTGTACCCTTTATTTTATTTTTCGCTAGTTTTTTTTCTCAAAATCAGTCTTACAAGACTATCATTAAGTATAAAAGCTGGAAAATAAAACAGTTTCACATTAATTTCTTGTTTATTTATCAATAAAAATGTAATTTACATTTTGCACTATAGTATGTAGATATTAATTTACATAGTACTAAATCAATTTTCCCCACATTTACTTGTAATATTGCTTCAGAAAAACTTTCTCTAGATTGTGGAAGCATATGCATTTCTTGCTGCTTGCAAAGTTGCACTGGAACTTCTGAATAATTACAGTGATCGGCAAGTTACTGAAAAGTAAAATTAGAGATTTACATTCGGTATATCGCGCAGAAAAAAACATTTTGACAAAGTTAAAAAATATCGTATGAACTTATGCGCAAAAATAACAAAATCTGAATTAAAAAGTTGATTAAAAGCATTAAGAAACAATTAAAAAATTATTGACTGAAAGAAAGTTAATTATAAGCAAGCAATTACGCCTCAATATAAAATTTTATGCTCCTACGGTATTAATCGTCTTCTTAAATCAGTATAACTTTTATCGGCAACTTTTATTGTTACCAGAAAATTTCTTGTGCTTCTACAAGATAAAAAAATAAATTTAATAACAAATTCTAGTTAGATTTCCTGTTTTCAACATTTTTCTTCTTCTTTGCACACTCGGACACAATTTGTGTCCCTATTTGGCGGAAATGCCCATAGGCTAAAGCTTAGGGCCTAATCTCAAAGCAAAATAAAAAGATTAGAATATCAATTTTATATAAAACTTCTAGGCATACCAATTCTATTTATTCTCTATTAGGCCTAATCCAATTTTTTTAATGTGATATAGGCCTAATAATAAATTATAAGGCTATATCTATTTCTTATTTAAATTTTCATTGGCCTAGCCAAGAAAAAAGCACTAATGACTAGGCCTAATATTCAAAATATTGATATATTGAAAACATCATATATATGCCATTAGCCAATAATAAAGGCAAAGAGGAAGCAACATATAAAGGCCTATAGGCCAAGGTTTTCTTTTTTGCCAGAGACAAGGTACAAAAGTGCACTCTATACTCATTTTTATAGTGCAATTTTAAGGCTCAAAGTGCAATTTCTTATTTTTCTTATTTTAGGGCAATGCAAATGAGGCTTCAAGTTTAACAGAAAAACAGGTTAGAAGACTGTCCCTAAATTGCAATTTTCAATTTCTGGGTGCAATTTTAAATTAAAAGTGCATATACACACTCTATATATAAAAAATAAACCTAGCTATAGGCTCATGGAAATTATTTATTACTTTTGACATAAAAATCAAAACAAAAACTATTTAGGCCTAAGGAAGAAGCTAGGGCCTATCTAAGGCTAAGAGGCCTACAACAGAACAAAATAGCCTAATAAGCCAATTCAACAACTATAAAACTTTGACTTTAAAAAGCCAGAAGTAAATAAAACATATATTTTTAGTTTTAGGCCTAGTACATGGGCCTCTAGTTAATGCCTGAATCTTTTAAGGCCTAACTTAAAATGTAAACATGACTATGCATTAGTTAACTAGTGCTTACTAGTGCTAGGCATAGCAATAGATATGCAGTAGGCCTAACTAAAAAAACATTGCATCCAAGGTCCAATTTAAAATTGTAATTTTTAAGTCAGGATGTTACATAGCATCCCTATTGCCTATTGCATAAAAACATTTCTGGCCAATCTGGGTTTTTGCTGGCACCTGGCACTAGAATATGAAATACAATCCTAGAAGCTATCCAAGGAAGAATTAGTAAAAAATACTACTAAGAAGGTCTAATTTGAGGATAGTAGATGTATCATCACGAATAGTAATACACTATCGCATTAAGTAAAGATAAATCTAGGGTAGGGCTTACACCAGAATTCTATATAGGCTATAGCAGCCAATTTAAAATAGACACTTATCACAAAAGATAGAAGCAAGTGTTCGACAATTAGGCGGCCTTCACGGTCACAAGGTTGTCTTTTAGTCCTTTTTAAAAATGTCGTTCCGCCATATTGATTTTAGCTGTTTTTAACAAAAGCATCACCGATATATATTGCAACTTCGTCTTTTTTAATGCTTAGCTGTTTAGAATTTTGTAAATATATTTGCTCCAATTAAAACTGTTGTAGTTAAACTTTGTCTCAAAGTTTGTAACGACTCAATACAAAAATTGCATATAATTGCACTCCAAAAGCGTAAAGGATTTTTAATAATAGGCACACCTTCCACAGACTACAATACAACAAAATTTTTAGATAAATGTCACAATAGTTGCTTGTTTTATTTTTTATTGATTTTTACGATCTGGATAAATTTGTATCTCAAACTTCCTACTTACAGTAGAAACAGTTGTTTATGTAAATTTTTAGTCTTTAAGGTGATGTCTTAAAGATGTCTTCAACAAGACATCTCATAAAAGTCAATTTCAAGTCATCTTCAAGACAACTTTATCAAGATAGCTTGTGGAAGCAAAGTGGAAGATATCTTGAAATTGTCTTGAGGTGTCTTTAGCCATCTTAAGACAATTCTAAGACGTCTTAAGACAACTTCTTTTTGATCGGGTAGTCGAACGCTTCTACTTCGATTTCCGACATTACTGAACTTCGCTCCCTGAACGGTCTCTTGTCTGCAGTCGAAACTCTAGGTGGGTACTATTATTGAAGTCTTGAAAGGAGCTGGAGTCCATATCAATTTTAACTTGAAAATAGTTTTCAAGGTTTTGCTTAGTATCTATATTCTACAAAATTCTACAAAATGGATTAATTAATGCTGATGCACGCAGGATGCACTTTTTGATAGTCCTATACTATAGCGTTTCACAAAATTTCCTGAGTAAAGCAGGCAGGGGCGCGGCCAGAGCCCTTCTAGCGCCCCCAGTGCTGAAGCCCCTGCTGGTGCTCAAGCCCCTGGTGCCAAAGCCTCTGGTGCTAAAGCCCCTGGTGCTAAGCCTCTGGTGCTAAAGCCCCTGGTGCTAAAGCCCCTGGTGCTAAAGCCTCTGGTGCTAAAGCCCCTGGTGCTAAAGCCCCTGGTGCTAAAGCCTCTGGTGCTAAAGCCTCTGGTGCTAAAGCCCCTGGTGCTAAAGCCCCTGTTGCTAAAGCCCCTGTTGCTAAAGCCCCTGGTGCTAAAGCCCCTGTTGCTAAAGCCCCTGGTGCTAAAGCCCCTGGTGCTAAAGCCCCTGGTGCTCATGCCCCTGGTGCTAAAGCCCCTGGTGCTAAAGCCCCTGGTGCTCAAGCCCCTGATGTCCGCGCAGATGAATTGACTCTTCCCAAATTAGGCCAAGCCCTTCTTCAATCAAAGATCCAATAATTCAATGATACGCCCTTGAGAAATCATATTATAAGAAAACCTTTACGAAAAATGTTTAAATCAGGAATGCGACCAAGCTTACCAAAGTACAGCCCGGTATTGTCTAAAACATTCTCCAAAAGATAAATCCACACTCAACCGCTAGGCTTGGCTTGGTTAAAGTCTTGCTTGCTTTGCATTTATAACCTGAACTTGTACTTTATATACTGGGCCTCGTAAACGCAAATTTCGTGTGTACTATAGCTGTCTTACACACGGCCTTTGCGTCAGTCACTACACTGCAACTATTATAGTACATGAATAATAGCCATTTTTAAGCGCAAAACTGACTCGATTGTATCGTGGTCGCAGTTAATTAATTTCTGCTGGATTTTCTGTTGGAAATGTTGGAATTTCTGTTGGAAATGTTGGAATTTCTGTTGGAAATGTTGGAATTTCTGTTGGAAATGTTGGAATTTCTGTTGGAAATGTTAGAATTACGCTCATTATACCCACCGATTGACTTATAAGACTGGAAAAGCAGTCGTGCCCAATGACCCAATGGCACTCGTACAGAGCTGTTTCAATTAGGCGTACACGAACGCTAAGGTGCCACAGAGGAACCGACTCTAATGTTTCTGAGAGATTGTGTTTAAAAAAATTATATGCTAATCCAGAATAGACAGGGTCTAAAAAGTCATCTGTTTGGCCGATTCTTTTGTAGCAAGCCCGTCCCAGCTCCATTCAGCAGCGCGTTATCCCATGACGGGTGTGTATACTCGCCTACAGCTAACCCTTCCCCAGCTATTTCACGCTGCCAACACGGCCCAAAAGTTTTGCATGCCAATTCAGGGACGTCGCCATGGATTTTATGGTGGGGGGCAAAGCCAAGAATTCTACATGTACATTATTTTCAGAATTGGTGTTGTCAGCACTCATTTTGGCGCCGCAGGCACTCATTTTGGCGCCACTATATTGTGTCACCCTGAAGCGTCACACTGACGCCTCGGTGAGCTCGGAGCTTCACTGCCTGTGGCTCTGCGTCCAGCGCTGGGAGTGCCGGGCCGTCCTGTTCAACCGGGCCAGCGGCGCATGCCGCATGCTGGACTTCGCTGACTCGAGCGTCGGCGACGCCATGGAGACCGACCCGAGCTGGGCCAAGTTCGTCAAGAAGTACTGACTAATAGTTAAGGAATGAAATTCTATGAAACAATATCTGAGAAGAACTTTGCATATACTGTCTGTGTTTTCGTCACAGTGGCTTGCAAAATATTTGAAACGCTCTTATTACTCGATAAAACTGAAAAACGAGCGCATACGACCTCGAAAATTGGAAAATTATCCGTGTGCCAGGTCACAATGGAAAATCGGCTGAGAATTTATCGTAAGGAAAAAATTTTATACGCCACACATATATTTAAACACATTTTGCAAGTCTAAACCGTCCTAGTGTGTAGCGTATAGTGTTGAATTAAGTTTTGAGAAGTTTATGACCCTAATTTTAGCTCTATTTAGCTCTATTGAGCTCCTGTTACTAAATTTACTCCTGTGATTTCATTCTAATGAAAAATGTTTTCCCAAACCAGTTAACTCAATATTGGTCCTGTTGCTATAGAATCAGGTTTGAGACCTTCATCAGAAACACGTGTCCTGTTTGCATTGTACGAGGTATCTGCTGGTTCCGGTATGACGCTTTGTATGGTGATAATCATGGCGGCTGTAGACGAGTGACTTTTTCTCAATTCATCTGCTGTTGTCCTTCAGTAGGTCCCCTAGCACCCATAGTAGCTACCCCAGCACCCATAGTAGCTCCCCTAGCACCCATAGTAGCTCCCCTAGCACCCATAGTAGCTCCCCTAGCACCCATAGTAGCTCCCTAGCACCCATAGTAGCTCCCCTAGCACCCATAGTAGCTCCCCTAGTACCCATAGTAGCTACCCCAGCACCCATAGTAGCTACCCCAGCACCCATAGTAGCTACCCTAGCACCCATAGTAGCTCCCCTAGCACCCATAGTAGCTACCCCAGCACCCATAGTAGCTACCCTAGTACCCATAGTAGCTAGAGTAGCTAGCACCCATAGTAGCTACCCTAGCATGTGGGGTCATAGCACAGCACCCATAGCAGCATGTACCCTGTTAGATTGCGAACGTTTTTCTAGTTTTCGACAGCTAGACAATTCCAGCCATTGCGATCCATCAATGTCTAAGTGAGACTGGCCGCAGAAATCCATATTTGCTTGCCTTTCGCTCGCTTTATTGACGATTTTGGATGCAGTGTCGTCCATCAGCTGTCTTACTGTAAATACTTGCTTTTGGTAAGGTTCTCAGTTCCACCACATTTCTCCCATTGAACTGCTAGCAGTGGGAGATGGATAGGCAGTTCAAAGTCTACACTGACTAGATCGATGAAATTTTAAAAGTTTGTTAAAAGCTTTCTGTAACTTTTCGCCAGGGTAGCTAGCTAAGAACTTTGAACTCACTGTTTACCGACTCATGGAGAAGCCAGATAGGTTGATTCATTCGTGAGACAATATAGCGATGAGCTAGAAAACTTTCACGACTAAAATTTTAAACGTTAAAAGTCATTTATGATCTGTCAGAATGTCGATTAGCTAACGAACGGCAAAGCAGTGCGGTGTCTCGTAGCTGGCGGTGTTCGTGGTTCGGTGTGGGGATTTTGGACCGGGATTTTCGGGGTTTTCGTGACTGTACAAACTTTTCTAAATTTTCATAGAAATTAACTTAACTTGATTAAATGTGCTGCTTAAAAATGACCAACAAGCCCAATGAGCTAAACTAGAGGCTAATTTGCTATGCCGTGCGGCAATTTATAACGTTATTACACGTAACAGATGTGTGCACACGAAGATTTTTAATAAGCTTGTTTCCTGATCCCCTGACCCAGTTAAGTAAGCTCGTGTTAGGTCTGCATTTTCGGGTTTGCTGCATGAGTTCGGGTTTGGAAGAGAGACGGGTTTAGGGGTTCTCGAATGATGTTCGGGATCGGAATTAACCCCCAACCCCGAAAAAATGGACATCCCGAACAACCCTACCTGTAGGCTGGCCTAAAAGTGTGCTCATGTGCGCATACAGAATTAAAGCCTTAATAAACTGCTATGAACGCCCAAGCTACCAACACCCCCACCTCTTTACATTAAGGCCTGTGGCAACAGACTCAAATATGGTATTGACTATTGCATGGATAATTAGCTTGTACGCAAATCAAAATCAAGACCAATCAGCCCTATCGGTCTCCTACTGCACGAAGCTGATTTCAACAGCCACTGAAGGCATTCTTTAACAAACATGCATGTACTCATTTTGAGTTTTTAACTCTGTGATCCAAAAGGTCATATTTTTATCTTGAAAGTTTTCAGTACTTCTTGACGAACTTGGCCCAGCTCGGGTCGGTCTCGATGGCGTCGCCGACGCTCGAGTCAGCGAAGTCCAGCATGCGGCAGGCGCCGCTGGCCCGGTTGAACAGGACGGCCCGGCACTCCCAGCGCTGCACGCAGAGCCACAGGCAGTGAAGCTCCGAGCTCACCGAGGCGTCAGTGTAGCAGTAGACAGGACTGATGTTGCCCAGCCTCAGGAACTCCGCTCGCTCCAGGTACTGGCTGTTCGGCGTCGCGATCGGCTGGCAGACGAATTTTTTGTCCCGATTCGCGAGTCTGTCTATCAAGCCAGCTTTGCTGACCGCTACAAAGTCATCGTCTTCCGTTAGGCTGTTCGGTAAGCCGGTCTTCCAGTCGCTGTTATCCAAAATCGGAAACAGCGAGCCGTTGGCGAATCTCCAGCCGCTGCGAGACGTGCCCGCCTCAACCAGGAGGTCCGTCACTCCAATCAAATAAGCATCATTCCAGTGATTGGCAGCTCGGATGGCAGTCAGGTCCATCAGCAGCTCTCCGCCGATGCCCAGGCACAGTCTGGCTGCGTCGCACCAGCTGGAAACGCTGTGGTTGTCGCCGATGAAGACGCAGCTGCCCAGCCTGTCGATAAAGGGAGCGACGCAGTGACCGGAGGCGGTGGTAATCAGCACTGCAACCAGAGCCGGCTGAATCATTATTCCGAAATTTGTTTTCTAGCCTTCATGCAGGTGCAGTTAGAAACAGCAAAGTAAAATGACTGCATTTATTTTAAATCTTTTGCCAATGATGGAAGAGCGTACCCTGCTTATAGTGAGGGACTCTTACTGGCTCCTAGATGCCAGTGTGGGATCTGCATATCGGGTTTCATTGGTTGCGCAGTCCTCGGGCCTGTGTTGGGAGGCAGAAATGATTCCGTGTGGGTTGGATACAGAGCTCATTTGTTTAAACAATCAAGCCATTAGCATCGATACCCATTTTTAAGGGGCAGGGCAGCCCAGCTGTGAACGCTTCTGACTCTCGCTGTTACATACTGTCACATACTCACAGATATGAGGGCCAACCCTCAAGGCACTGAGAGTGCACATGCCTGACGATTAGAAGGTCAGTGTCGCTGTACACCCCGTGTGAGCGTGTGTGTGAGTGCTGTGCCTGTGGTACAGTATTGGCGCGCTTGTATGCTCAGGAGTCAGTGGAACGGACAGAATTGCCTCAGCGCTATTTGCTTCGTCTCAGCGCCGCAGGATTTCGACAATAAAATCTTCGATGCTACTGAAAATACTGTAGCAAGTGAATTTTTATTAAAACATTATTAACGGTTTCTTTGTGTTTTTTGTCTACTAGGTGCCTCTACTGTATTTAGAACCTTGCCTTGGTAACTAAACGCTACTTTAAAAAATCTTTCAATCATCAGGGCAGTCGATTGCGCGGCACATCTGAACCCATTTTACAGCTGAGTGAACTGAAGCAATGCCGAGTTAAGTGCTTTTCTCAAAGACACAAATTGTTCCAAGTGCGACGAGAATCGAACCCCTGACCTTTCCATCGTGTGTAAGACGCTCTGACCACTAGACTGCAACCCTCACGCATGCACATCTAACAAACCACGTGCATAGCATTCCCTTAACGACTCAACCAAATCATTTAGCAGTACGAGCTAATGAGTGGAGCTCACTTACACATTACAACAGGCTGCAGCAACCAATCAGCTGCAACCAGCCTGCAATTGTATGTTTTCTTTCATTGGTTCAACGCATCCATTTTTTCGGTCCCGTTGTAAGGATAAATTTTATAATCGTGCAATAGAAATTTCCTGGTTAAATAACAACTCTACCTGACTAAAATATTTGAACTGACGCACAATGGCAGCAAAACGACTTGCCCAGCTGAGCTTCCTGGCTGCCGGACTGACTGCCCTTGTCTCTGGCGCTTGCGTCGCTCCGTTTATCGACAGGCTGGGCAGCTGCGTCTTCATCGGCCACAACCCCAGCGTTTCCAGCTGGTGCGACGCAGCCAGACTGTGCCTGGGCATCGGTGGAGAGCTGCTGATGGACCTGACTGCCATCCGAGCTGCCAATCACTGGATTGATTTTTACTTGATCGGAGTGACGGACCTCCTGGTTGAGGCGGGCAGGTCTCGAAGCGGCTGGAGATTCGCCAACGGCTCGCTGTTTCCGATTTTGGATGGCAGCGACTGGGTGTCTGGCTTGCCGAACAGCCTAACGGAAGACGATGACTTTGTAGCGGTCAGCCAAGCTGGCTTGCGAGACAGACCCGGGAAACATGACAAAAAATTCGTCTGCCAGCCGATCGCGACGCCGAACAGCGAGTTCCTGGAGCGAGCGGAGTTCCTGATGCTGGGCAACATCAGTCCTGTCTACTGCTACACTGACGCCTCGGTGAGCTCGGAGCTTCACTGCCTGTGGCTCTGCGTGCAGCGCTGGGAGTGCCGGGCCGTCCTGTTCAACCGGGCCAGCGGCGCCTGCCGCATGCTGGACTTCGCTGACTCGAGCGTCGGCGACGCCATCGAGACCGACCCGATCTGGGCCAAGTTCGTCAAGGTGTACTGACTAATTGAGAAACTCCCTTGCTTGTCCTGTGTGTAATATTATATAGACTATATTACAAGCTTTTCGTAATCGCAAATGCTACAAACTTCAGGCAATTCCATACAATTTTGATGCCCCTAAAGGATTGGTCTTATGACGACTGCTGCTTGGTTTTTTATATGAATGAAATCTTGGCTATCCATGGTTTTTAGGTTGTAACTTTTAGTAATGCATAGTACGAGCTAGATGCAGGCAGTGAAACACAGATAGCAAATAGTATATTTACAAAGCCGACTATCCTAACGAGTATCTAACTTGCCAAAGTGGTGTAAAAAGTTCAGCTATTTGTTATATTCCTTAAGTTTTCGGTCTTTTTTCCGTTTTCCATCTCTTCTACGAAACAGCGAAACAGACTGCTTTTGGATACGTTTTTTACTGTCTTTTCTCTAGTTTTCAGCATGTATACCATGCGTCTGAACAAGCGCACCTGTCGCCATGAGAGACTTCTCAAAACATAACTAACTAGCTTTGCCAAAACCTAACGAGCTTTCCTTGTTTCTCATCCTTTCTTTGTAACAGCTTTGTGAGAAAAATTTTTAGGCCGCAGGTGATATCAGTACAGGTTTGGCATTGTATGTTATCTCGCGGCATCAATCAATACTTGCATTGCCAGCTTCCATGTCAGGAGAAAGCTTGCTTTTTCTTGACATCCTCTCAAGAAATAGGATTAGGAGATAGAGTCGATGGTAAAAGACATTGAGAGGCTTTTGTTAGAGATACTGCAGGCTGAGATGAGCTGCCGGTAGCTCCTGCAGTTGCTCAGAGTCCGCATAGATCGCGGCGATTCAAAGCTCGAACTTTTGAATACGCTTCTAATGTCAATGATCAACAAGTTTCTGGTAGAATTAGAGAAACTAAATTAGCATATAATTATAGGCTGCACTCAAGGACAACTGAAGTAGTATATATAACGTGACTTCAGTTGTCCTTGGCTGCACTTTGGTCTGGTCATGTTTTTAAATTGAAAGTTCTAATCAGTGTCATCCAAGACTTTTAAGTCATCCAAGACTTTTAAGTCATCCAAGACTTTTAAGTCATCCAAGACTTTTAAGTCATCCAAGACTTTTAAGTCATCCAAGACTTTTAAGTCATCCAAGACTTTTAAGTCATCCAAGACTTTTAAGTCATCCAAGACTTTTAAGTCATCCAAGACGTTAATCAGATCGAGGCCAAATGAAGTCCAGTTGAAGTTACGCTCGCTATTGTTTAATACTTCTTGACAAACTTGGCCCAGCTCGGGTCGGTCTCGATGGCGTCGCCGACGCTCGAGTCAGCGAAGTCCAGCATGCGGCAGGCGCCGCTGGCCCGGTTGAACAGGACAGCCCGGCACTCCCAGCGCTGCACGCAGAGCCACAGGCAGCGAAACTCCGAGCTCACCGAGGCGTCAGTGTAGCAGTAGACAGGACTGATGTTGCCCAGCATCAGGAACTCCGCTCGCTCCAGGTACTGGCTGTTCGGCGTCGCGATCGGCTGGCAGACGAATTTTTTGTCCCGATTCGCGAGTCTGTCTATCAAGCCAGCTTTGCTGACCGCTACAAAGTCATCGTCTTCCGTTAGGCTGTTCGGTAAGCCGGTCTTCCAGTCGCTGTTATCCAAAATCGGAAACAGCGAGCCGTTGGCGAATCTCCAGCCGCTGCGAGACGTGCCCGCCTCAACCAGGAGGTCCGTCACTCCAATCAAATAAGCATCATTCCAGTGATTGGCAGCTCGGATGGCAGTCAGGTCCATCAGCAGCTCTCCGCCGATGCCCAGGCACAGTCTGGCTGCGTCGCACCAGCTGGAAACGCTGTGGTTGTCGCCGATGAAGACGCAGCTGCCCAGCCTGTCGATAAAGGGAGCGACGCAGGCGGCAGAGGCGAGAGCCGCCAGCCCGGCAGCCAGGGTCAGCCGAAGCAGTTGTTTTGTTTTCATGCCTTCGAGCCACCAAAATTGTTAGGCAATGATCTTGCAGAGAATCTCTCTTCTACTGAATTTATGGGTTGAAAACAGATCTTATTTGTATGAAATTGAACAATGTGTGAGCAGCTGACGGTTCACAGGTTTCTAAGTATCGAGTTTCTCCTTCTCATTCTACTACTCAGCTACATGTTCAGTCTATTTGCCCAGCCCAATTTACTTGATGTGGCATAATACAAAATTGACAGATCCCTCAAACATTTAAGGTGGATGCTATCTGCATCGCAGAAGCAGAGTCTGAAATACGCGGCCGGCAGCTGAGCACTTAATCAAAGTTGACTGTTTCATGATGAGTTTGCACTCAGCTTCCTACGCAAAGATCTTCTTAGGAGGTAAAATTTCCACGATGTCGCGCTCTCAAAGACCTAATTTGTCCAGGCAAAGCCTCGTAGGTTTGAATTTGCGGCTCAGAAACCGAGCTTCTGACAATTACACAGGCGAAGGAGTCTGCAATTTGAAATTACTATTCGCGATGCACTTGAACCAATATTCAAATTCGCACGAAAACTACTATGAATTGCTCATTTTTAATACGTTATATTTCGAAGAATGACTTTGCACAGAAATTCCAACGCTGTTCGATTAGCCTAGCAATTAGTAATTAAGTTTGTAAGCAAATAAGCAAAAGTTTATTTAGAATAATTGATAGATAGCAATAGAATTGTAAATATTTCAGCTATTGATTTAAGGATGAAGACTTAAGATTAGGATTAAGAAAAAATATTAAATTTGTTTTAGGATTCATTTTATTTGAATTAACGTTCCCAAAATGCACCGAATCAGCACGGAATCGAGTCGTCCCCTGATCGCATGTTCCGCATTCGACAGATGAACTGCCGCTTGCAGTCACCTGTGCACGGTTGCTGAGAGCTGGGCAGGTGCGACTTGTGATAGAACCTGCGGGCGTTGATGACGTAGGAAGCATTTTTGACAGAATGCAGTGTATACAGAATGCTCTTGAGGAGACCAGTCTAATCTCAATGAAATAGTGAGGAAACCAATCTAATCTTAATGAGATTTTGATGAGACCAGTCTAATCTCAATGATATTTTAAGGACACTAGTCTAATCTCAATGACATTGTGAGGAAACCAAAATAAATCTCAATGATATTTTGACGAGACAAGTCTAATCTCAATGAGATTTAGAGACCAACATCTAATCTCTATGAGATTGTGAGGACTCAAGCCTCATCTCAATGAGATTTTGAGGAAACCAGCCTAGTTTTAATGAGATTTTGAAGACACCAGTCTAATCTCAATGAGATTTTCAAGACACCAGTCTAATCTCAATGAGATTTTCAAGACACCAGTCTTGACAATAGTTTGACAATAGGACAATAGTTTGTTCTCAATGAGACTTTGAGGACAATAGTTTGTTCTCAATGGGACTTTGAGGACAATAGTTTAGCGGTATTATCAACGAGACTTTGAAAAGACATTCTAATGTCAATGGGACTTTGAGAAAAAACTAAAGAGGCTCACATCTCTTATGACGTATTTTAAAGCCTAATGAGCGCTAGCCGATATGTATAGTTCGATACTTGATTAGTGCACTCACCCACGAAGCGTTGGCGTACCCTCCGTCCACTTCGTAAACCCTGTAGCTAGGATTGCCGTCGGTTTTCAGGCTGCCAACGATGTAGGCAGTGCCGAATGCTCTGGTTGTGTTGGCCGGGTCAAAGTACACCCCGAGTTCGTCGTGGTGCGTGTGACCAAAAAAGTGACCCGTGATGGTGGATTCGTATCTGTTGGAGGGGCGGGAGATGCTGGGTGGGTTTCAGGATGTACACCGTCCGTGGCTTGACCTTTGACGATATGACTTTTTTTTAACTCTTATCTATCGAATAATGTCCAGTTGCTGAACAAATTTAGTCACAAACCTTTCGGCAATTTTGAAATAATTCCACGAATATCCTTTAATCAACTCGGAAGACGGTATGTGGCCAAGTATGTGCACCTTCTCGCCATTGCTCTCGGCTCGCTGGAGCACGCCAATTAGCCACTGAAGCTGATCGTCTGGATCCGTGATGTTCTGTAGTATCCACCTGGAAATTGTTATTTTCTTATTTACCATATTTAAATATGGAATGAAAAAAATGCTTGACTTTAGAGCAATCTGATTTTGATCGAATCAATCAGTTTTAATTCCGTTAAAAAGCGCACCAATTCAAATTGTTGCCGTAGTTCAAATTTAGCGACACAACTCGAAAGCCGGGGTACAGAAGTTGGGTGTAGTAGCCACCTCTGAAATAGTCAGTGTTGGATGTGTTATCAAATTTCGCTGCGTGGGCATTGTGTAGGGGGCACTGTGTAGGGGCACTTAGGGGGCACTTAGGGGGCACTGTGTAAGGGGGCACTGTGTAGGGGGCACTGTGTAGGGGGCACTGTGTAGGGGGCACTGTGTAGGGGGCACTGTGTAGGGGGCACTGTGTAGGGGGCACTGTGTGGGTGCTGCTGAAGGGTTGTTCTGCTGGTGCTGGCTGTGGCAGCTGGCGTTCACTTTGCACTCACTTCAGAACATTTTCCTTCTGATCCGACGGGACCCAGGGCGACAGGAACTCCCACAGCGCCGGATAGTACCAATCCATCGACTCGTTGCCCTTGATGTAGCGTGGAGGGAAGCTGAAATTACCGTGGGCAGAGCAGCTTAGCGGTATAAACGTTAGCGGCCATGCACGCGGACGCGAGCTAAATTTTGGGCGATACAATATGGCCAATATTCAATGTTCATTATCCCATAAGCTCACCTGTTAACCGGCACGCTCTCATGGTTGCCAAGCGCGGCAACGAACGCCACGTTGGGAAAATATTTGCGCAATAGGGCGGTGAAATTCCGGTAGATGTCGACCTGCTGCTCCCGAGTCTGCTCCCACACGTGATGGTCGGGAAGGTCGCCCGTGAAATAGATGGCGTCGAACTGACAGGATTGTAGGTGAGAAAATTTGCATCAGTAATAAGTTTATCTTAAGAAAGGAAGTTTGCCGCGTCTTTTAGACAGGTAGGTGTCTTAGAAGAACATTAGTTAACATTAAAAGACAAAGTTTTGCATGCTAGACCTTCTCTGTGCGATTCAATTGGCTGAAGATTCGGTCCAAGGACCACCAAGGAAGGTCGCAGTTGTAGTCACCCCAGTAAGCCGCTCTGCGCTTTGACGTGCCTGGGTGATTCGATTTGAGACAGTATGGAAATACCGTGGAATTACCATGGTAATAACTTTAAAGCTAAATGTACTTTTCTGATTTCAGCAGGTCCAACCCAAGGTACCGAACAGTTCCAACACAAACTATCAGACAGCTCCAACACAAACTATCGAACAGCTCCAACACAAACTACCGAACAGCTCCAACACAAACTACCGAACAGCTCTAACACAAACTACCGAACAGCTCCAACACAAACTACAGTAAAGCTCCAACACAAACTACCGAACAGCTCCAACACAAACTACCGAACAGCTCCAACACAAACTACCGAACAGCTCCAACACAAACTACAGTAAAGCTCCAATACAAACTACAGAACAGCTCCAACACAAACTACAGAACAGCTCCAATACAAACTACCGAACAGCTCCAACACAAACTACAGAACAGCTCCAACACAAACTACCGAACAGCTCCAACACAAACAGCTCTCACTCGGATCTCCGTCGCTGACCCTGCAGCAAGTCGGCAGCCCGCAGTCGGCACTGGCCCCAACCTTGTACAGCATGTCCACGTGCACGTCGCTAATGTGAGCCACTCGAAGTCGTCGAGCCCCGGAGTCGGTGGCTGAATGGGTGTCACAGGCGGCTTAGGCACACTCGGCAGGGTCACATTCCAGTAGTAGTTGAGCTCCGGTATGGTTGAGTTTGAGCAGCCGCTGCCCAGATACTGGCCGCAGACATTCTCGGGCGATAGGTACACCTTGTCTATGGCGAACTTGAAGATTGGCTGCACGGAATGCGTTAAGTAAATGACTGGCTTTTGAAGATGTTACCATGAAAAGGTCATACTGAGCCAGGTGTTGAAAGACCTAATAAAAAGCAAAACAGACTGCCTTACCCGCCACAGGGTGACAACACCGTCGCACACTTGCGCAGCCTCCTTATACTTAATGATGCAGACTAGTTTGGCTATTTCAGGGACGTAGCTTGACTCTGCAAATGTAAACAAAAGTTGCAATGTTCAAGACAAAACATGTTTGTTGCTGCTGTCTGGAGAATGCATGATGTTCTCAAAGAAGACAATTCAAAACTCAATGTTCAAGGAATGTTTAATGAATGCTCTCAAAGAAGACAGTTCAGGACACTGTGTTTAAAATAGTTCAGAACTTTCCAGCGTTACGTGTAGTGCTAAGGGAAATTTTTGGGCTCATGTGAATGTATGACGGAATCGGTTTATGACACAGCTTTACAGACGTTGGACATGTAAATATCCAACAATAAATATTTTACAATTTAAAGTTTTCGTTAAAAAAAGCTTATCCTGGCCTCACCACCGGAGTCCAGGGCTTTTCTGACCAGAGCTACAAAGTCTTTGCACAGCGAGCACTCAAGTCCCTGCAGTCTGCCACTGCTAGATAGCCAATTATAGTGGTTCGATGGAGCATTGAAAGCGGCTGGTCTGGCATCCGAGGCGTTCATTAGCACCGCCAGTAAAATGCTACCAACCAAAACGACGTTAAGGTACGCTTTCGTCGCCATGCCTTTAAAATTTGTCGAATCAAAAGCAAAAGTCTTCCAGCTATAGCTGAGTGAAAGTTGTCTCAGTCGGAGCAAAGCGAACTGGTTTCAACTTGAAGAATTTTTAAAGCACACGCTATCAAAATTTCTTGCCGATAAGAGTGTAGCTGGCAAGCTTGAAACTGCGCAGAATTTCATTAGCAGTTTATCGGTATACATGATACAATACTGGTGTCACTACAGGTAGGACTCTCTGAGACTTGCACGGGTGGAGAGAAGTTTTCTTAGAAATTGGACGGTCATTGGCGCCAAAGTTACATTTTACAAGTACAGGTATGCAAGCAGGTAAAGTGCTGTACAATAATTAATTGAAATAAGTGCATCTTAATTAATCGAGATTGCATGCAATTTAAGGAGCGCCACATTGAAACTTGGAATGCCAGGCTCACTGACTAAAGCGTCCGGAGCACAGACTCATGTGTCTGTTGCACTGACTAAAGTGCATCTGGGGCACTGACTAAAGTGTCTGGGGTACTGACTAAAGTGTCTGGGGCACTGACTAAAATGCATCTGGGGCACTGACTCAAGTGTCTGTGGCACTGACTCAAGTGTCTGGGGCACTGACTCAAGTGTCTGGGGCATTGACTCAAATGTCTGAGGCACTGACTAAAATGCATCTGGGGCACTGACTCAAGTGTCTGTGGCACTGACTCAAGTGTCTGGGGCACTGACTCAAGTGTCTGGGGCATTGACTCAAATGTCTGAGGCACTGACTAAAATGCATCTGGGGCACTGACTCAAGTGTCTGGGGCACTGACTAAAGTGCATCTGGGGCACTGACTAAAGTGTCTGAGGCACTGACTAAAGTGTCTGGGGCACTGACTAAAATGCATCTGGGGCACTGACTAAAGTGTCTGGGGCACTGACTCAAGTGTCTGGGGTACTGACTAAAGTGTCTGGGGCACTGACTAAAATGCATCTGGGGCACCGACTAAAGTGTCTGGGGCACTGACTCAAGTGTCTGGGGTACTGACTAAAATGCATCTGGGGCACTGACTAAAATGCATCTGGGGCACTGATTCAAGTGTCTGGAACACTGACTAAAGTGCATCTGGGGCACTGACTCATGTGTCTGGGGCACTGACTAAAGTGTCTGGGGCACTGACTAAAGTGTCTGGGGCACTGACTAAAGTGTCTGGGCACTGACTAAAGTGTCTGGGGCACTGACTAAAATGCATCTGGGGCACTGACTAAAATGCATCTGGGGCACTGACTAAAATGCATCTGGGGCACTGATTCAAGTGTCTGGAACACTGACTAAAGTGCATCTGGGGCACTGACTCATGTGTCTGGGGCACTGACTAAAGTGTCTGGGGCACTGACTCATGTGTCTGGGGCACTGACTAAAGTGTCTGGGGCACTGACTAAGGTGTCTGGGGCACTGACTCATGTGTCTGGGGCACTGACTAAAGTGTCTGGGGCACTGACTAAAGCAAGAGTATATATTTCGTATGTGACATGAAAAAACTAGCTTGATAAACTTGCAAGTACACACGGGACAAGACACAAGACATTAGTCTAGACTTGCTTCTTTGCGAGTTGGATCGTTTGCTAAAAGACTGGCGTCCATCTGCTTTAGCTGTTTAATATGGTCCACCCTAGTTTACAAGCCTTTGGCTGTCTGCTCTGGTGAAAGCCACCATCGATTCGAAGGGGAATGGGTGTGAACTGAGCTCTGCAGAAGCATCTCTTCCCTGCCCTTATCAACTCGTCAAACTACTTTCTGCTCAGCCGATTCATTCCACACTTAGCAAGCCAAACAAACTCAAGCCCAAAAGCAGTCATGCTGAACCACAAGCAAGTGCAAGCCTTTGTGGCCGCGATGCTCGTCCTGGCTATGACAGGTGAGAGAGACATCTATGACAGGTTGAGTGCGCATTTGGTAGCTCATTACTATCTATAAAAACGCCTTGCGTCCTAATTTTAGCTGCCGCCATCGAGGT
The DNA here is from genome assembly GCA_002269645.1 of Macrostomum lignano. Classification (NCBI taxonomy): domain Eukaryota; kingdom Metazoa; phylum Platyhelminthes; family Macrostomidae; genus Macrostomum; species Macrostomum lignano. The sequence continues at coordinate 167,220 of NIVC01002427.1, forward strand.
GCCGGCCGACGAAGCTGGCGATGAGGCAAACCTACGCTGGGGGCGGATACCGGCCGTATTGTAAGGTCCAGTAAGCCTGAGCCCTGAGGCTTACATCTTTATCGCTGTATGGCAAAGCTTACTCTCTGGGTTGCAGGGAATGGTGAAGGTGTGCCTGCTCTGTACACGCGGATTGTCGCTGCTGGCTTGGTAGGGAAATAAACTGAAGAAGCAGGTAATTCAGGAGTTCCGCTACAGACTTTATGGCAAAATACATTTTTTGGGTTGTCAGTTCATTATCCTGATCGAGAGAGCAAGTAAGAAATTATCTGGGAGCTTGGCAAACTTTAATGAAGCCTTAATTTGTTGTTAAAGCCTCGAAAGAATTACAAGTGAACAACAAATTCTTTTGAGATTTTCCAAGAAACGGCTTATCTTGACCGATTGCGTGCAAAATTGCTGGCAACTACACATACTACACATCTACACATCACAATGAGATTGTGAGGTCACCAGTCTAATCACAATGAGATTGTGAGGTCACCAGTCTAATCTCAATGAGATTGTGAGGTCACCAGTCTAATCTCAATGAGATTGTGAGGTCACCAGTCTAATCACAATGAGATTGTGAGGTCACCAGTCTAATCTCAATGAGATTGTGAGGTCACCAGTCTAATCTCAATGAGATTGTGAGGTCACCAGTCTAATCACAATGAGATTGTGAGGTCACCAGTCTAATCTCAATGAGATTGTGAGGTCACCAGTCTAATCACAATGAGATTGTGAGGTCACCAGTCTAATCACACTGACTAAAGTGTCAGAGGCACTGGCTAAAGTGTCATGGGTCGCTACTAAATGAAGAAAAAAAGAGCAAAACATAATAGCTTACAAAGATTCAGCAGTTATTTAAACACACTCTGGCATAGTTTCAAATTAGTAAAATCAATACTAGCTAGTATTTATATATTTCACATGTTGCAGTATTGACAAATTGCAGAATTCGTCTAGGTGAAAGCTAAACCTTCCCAGCGGAAGGAAACAGATCGAGTTGAAATAAAACAACAAAGCAAAAAGACAACAGAAAATTCTAAAAGTACAAGAGACAATTCTGAAATCCTTTTCACTGCCACTATCCTAACGATTTCACCATTAATTAGTAGTGGCTGCTGAGAAGAGTAACGTTGCTTAAATCTTTTTTTAACAGACACTTTTGGGTCAAGTAATTTAGCTGCCTGAATGAAGAAGTTCCGGTTAAAGGGCGACGAAACACAACCAAAAGACCAATTACGGAACATGCACTTAAGTAGCTAACGGCAACATTATATCAAGCATGATTTTTAAACAGACAAATAAAAAAATACGGCACGTATTTACAAGAATCAGTTAAATAAATATGTGACCTTTGGTAGTTCTGACTTGCTAATTCATATAATATTAAACTAATTTTAACATATTGAGGATAACTTATAGTCTATTATTATAGTCTATGACAGTGCATATCCACACCTTTTCGCTAAACCTTCTAAACTAAACTAAAAGGAATTTACATTTATCTATAGTTGTCAGCAGTTAAAGGGTGAGATGTTATCTGGGGGAGGGGTGGCTGCTGGCTGCGAGAAAAGTCCAGGGATATACAGTGTAGTGTGTTATGTACACCCAGCCAGCCAGACAGTTGGGCTTTTCTCTTGCCCACTTGTGTCTAACTTTGGACTCTCCTTACTGCTCTCTCATTGGCTGAGCTAGATTGGGCCTGCCTCCTAGGCTGAGTTTCGTCCGTCTGACTTTGATCTCTCTCCTTACTGCTCTCTCATTGGCTGAGCCAATTTGGGCCTGCCCATAGGCTGTTTCGTCCGTCTTCTCTCTCCTTACTGCTCTCTCATTGGCTGTGGGCCTGCCCCTAGGCTGAGTTTCGACCGTCTGACTGATCTCTCTCCTTACTGCTCTCTCATTGGCTGAGCCAATTTGGGCCTGCCTCCTACGCTGAATCACATCATCATCACAATCACAAATACCTAATATGTAATTTAGTCCATTCGATAATTAACTGCCACATTAGATTTAAGTGACACTGCGCAGACAAACTACTGAAAACAAAGTAGAAGCTCTAATTTTTAAATTATTTTAAACATACAAAGCTACAAATAAGAAAATCTGTGCAACTAATAATAGAAGAAATAAATAAATAAAATAATATGCGAAAACGATCTCGCGTAAGTTTTGTTCTGTAGCCTGCTAATAACAGAGTAAAATGACATAAAAATAAATACAATAAGCATATTGAGAGCAAACAGACACCAGAAAAAGCAACGAACCCTGAATTTTATTATTTACACAACAACAGTTGACCAGAGAAAAAACGACACAAATTTGATAATCTTGATTAAAAAAGTTTTTTCAGACCAAATTGGTAACTACTAACAGTAGTCAGTAGTAGTAAGGTGTCACAATTGAACTAGAATAATAATACGCACACAGGCAAAGGCAAGAGGCGCCGCTGCAGACAGACAGACATGCTATAGGCGTTAGGTGCTATAGTGTATTACATTTCTCATTTGTACAAAACACAACAACGACATGCAAGGAGAATTTGATAAGAACTTAAGAAGTGCCAACTATATTAGAAAGGCTCGAATAAAAGTAGCGAAAATAAAAAAACATGAACACACGACAGTTGCTGCTTAAGAATTCCAAGAATTTATAGCTCGAAGGCCGAGAAAAAACTGTAACGATTGGGAAAATGAAGAGTTTCAATGCGCACACAGACATATTACACAAGCTGCATCGTTGACTACAGGGTTACTGTGAAAAGTACATTAGGCACTTAAAAAAACGGATTAATTCACTGAGGCTGAGGCCGCCTATGCGAACTCTGCTGCCCGAATGCAATTAGCAGATCTTTGATCTTCTCAGAAGTTGGCGTCCATTTCATAAAGCCGGCGTCATTTTGTAGGAACACAATCAGAGTACCGTGGGCCGACTTCACGTACAGGTCCTCGTCTCTGAGTTTGCGCGTTCGGAATGAGACAGTGCATCGGCTGGCAGAGTCATCTAAATATCCTTTCATTCTGATACATACACCTGCCTTACCCACTGACCCACCTGTTCCTCTGACCCAACTGTCTTCCCCTCTGACCAACCTGTCTTCCCCTCTGACCAACCTGTCTTCCCCTCTGACCAACCTGTCTTCCCCTCTGACCAACCTGTCTTCCCCTCTGACCAACCTGTCTTCCCCTCTGACCAACCTGTCTTCCCCTCTGACCCACCTGTCTTCCCTTCTGACCCACCTGTCTTCCCTTCTTACCCACCTGTCTTCCCTTCTGACCCACCTGTCTTCCCCTCTGACCCACCTGTCTTACCCTCTAATCCACCTGTCTTCCCCTCTGACCCACCTGTCTTACCCTCTAATCCACCTGTCTTCCCCTCTAACCCACCTGTCTTCCTCTCTGACCCACCTGTCTTCCCCTCCGACCAACCTGTCTTCATCTCTGACCCACCTGTCTTCATCTCTGACCCACCTGTCTGTATCTCTGACTCACCTGTCTTCATCTTTGACCTACCTGTCTTCCCTTCTGATCCAAATGTCTTTCCCTCTTCCCCACCTGTTTTCCTCAAATGCCTTCCCCTCTACCCACCGTGTTCCCTTTGTTTTCCCAACCACCATCAAAATAGCAAATAGTCGCCCACCTCTCCAAGCAGTGCTGCATGCCATTTCGGTAGCTATGCTCAAATGGCAACACGCAAGTCTGTCGCCGATTGTACGGCGAAGCCTCCAGTCGAACCAGCGCTTCGGTTGGCGGATCGCGCCAATCAGGCAGGAACACCATGAATGACAGAGGGCCGGTTGCCTCTTTCAGCAGATTCTGCGCGATTAAGGCATTACAAATGTATGTATACACTGCAAACGCTGATACATAAACATTAATTTCTAACGGAAAAAGATCTTTTTAGGATAAAAAAGACCTAAAAGGGCCGTTTTGTTGATGTGCCCTAAAAAGGGCCGTTTTAGGACTTCTTACCGGGCTCACGCAGACGACAAGTTGCAAAATTATTTGCCCTGATAATAAGCAAGAATGTTTGCTGTATGCAAATCTTTTCTCCAGTAAAATCTGACAACGTACGATGATACAGCAAGCTCACCTCCATGTGGTTGACCATAGCAACCATGAGCTCCTCGGAGAATGGCGGATTAGCTTCAAACGAGCCCTCCAACGGATAAAATTCCAGCACGGGACCACGACTGCCGAAGTAGCAGTCGGTGTCGGGAAAGGCCGAGCAATACTGCTTAAAGTAGCAGTTCAATGGCGAAGCAAACAGTTCGAATGTGACGCCGAATAGTCGAGAGATGGCTTCGAATACGGGTATGGGCAGGGCAGCCTGGGTGTTCTGCGACTGCTGGCCTAGAAATGCTTGGTACCTGTTGGAAATGGCCAGGTGGTTTCAGTCTTAATCCAATGATCAGAGTTGCTAACTATGGTATTGGGTTTTTTAGCTGGGGATCAGTTTCCAGAAACTCCAATGGAATTTCTACCCAGGGGATCTGGGTCCTTTATAAACTGGATTAGGATTGGAATTAGGATGGATTAGGATCAAGATTAGAACTATTGGGGTAGGGATGGATTATGATAAGGATTGGGATTAGGATTGGGATGACTTAGGATTGGGATTAGCATGGATTAGGATCAGGATTGAGATTAGGATTAGGATGGATTAGGATCAGGATCGAGATTAGGATTAGGATGAATTAGGATTGGGATTAGCATGAATTAGGATCAGGATTGAGATTAGGATTAGGATGAATTAGGATTGGGATTAGCATGGATTAGGATCAGGATTGAGATTAGGATTAGGATGAATTAGGATTGGGATTAGCATGGATTAGGATCAGGATTGAGATTAGGATTAGGATGAATTAGGATTGGGATTAGCATGGATTAGGATCAGGATTGAGATTAGGGTTAGGATGAATTAGGATTGGGATTAGCATGGATTAGGATCAGGATTGAGATTAGGATTAGGATGAATTAGGATTGGGATTAGCATGGATTAGGATCAGGATTGAGATTAGGATGGATTAGGATTTAGGTTGGGATTAGGACGGATTAGGATCAGGATTTGAATTATTGGGGTAGGGATGGATTATGATCAGGATTGCGATTAGGATTGGGATTTGGATGAATTAGGATTATGGATAACGAGTAGACGTCTAAGTAGATTATTTTGTCGACTTATTCAACAACAAATCCACCAACCCTCACCTAGTCAGCATGCACCAGAGCCTTGGGAAGAATTTCTCCATTGATGGATCCTCCTCAGTGCAGTGCAGAGTGTACAGCTGCTGCAGCTTGGCAAAGACCGACCGGCAGATGCCCTGCTGGCTAGAATTATCCCGACCGTAGCGGACGAACTGCATCCGGTCAGTGCAGCCGGTTTCAACCAGCTGCTGCTGAGCTGCCGGCCTCGGTGCCGGCGAGCAGATCTGCACCGGGTAGCAGCGAACTCGGCGCTTGGGATCGCCCGACCAGGGTGGCAGGTCCGCCCACGGGTCCTGCGGCAGGCGTGTGGTTGGGGTAGGGTGCTACCGATAGTAGTTGAGTAAGGTATTGTTTGAGCAAACTACTGCTCAACTACTTATAATAGGATATAGGAGGCTGGCTCAGCAACTGACACTCTAGGAGGATGTGGGCTGGCCAGCAACTGATGATCTGGGAGGCTGGCCCAGCAACCGACACTCTGGAAGGCCTGGCCCAGCCACTGAGGATTTGGGAGGCTGGCCAGCAACTGGGGATCTGGGAGGCTGGCCCAGCAACTGAGGATCTGGGAGGCTGGCCCAGCCACTGAGGATTTGGGAGGCTGGCCTAGCAACTGGGGATCTGGGAGGCTGGCCCAGCAACTGAGGATCTGGGAGGCTGGCCCAGCAACTTGAGGATCTGGGAGGCTGGCCCAGCAACTGAGAATCTGAGAGGCTGGCCCAGCAACTGAGAATCTGGGAGGCTGGCCCAGCAACTGAGAATCTGGGAGGCTGGTCCAGCAACTGAGGATCTGGGAGGCTGGCCCAGCAACTGGGGATCTGGGAGGCTAGCCCAGCAACTGAGGATCTGGGAGGCTGGTCCAGCAACTGAGAATCTGGCAGGCTGGCCAGCAACTGAGAAGTTGGGAGGCTGGCCCAGCAACTGAGAATCTGAGAGGCTGGCCCAGCAACTGACACTCTGGGAGGCTGGTCCAGCAACTGAGAATCTAAGAGGCTGGCCCAGCAACTGAGAATCTGGGAGGCTGGCCCAGCAACTGAGAATCTGGGAGGCTGGTCCAGCAACTGAGGATCTGGGAGGCTGGCCCAGCAACTGAGGATCTGGGAGGCTGGCCCAGCAACTGAGAAGCTGGAAGGCTGGCCCAGCAACTGAGGATCTGGCAGGCTGGCCCAGCAACTGAGGATCTGGCAGGCTGGCCCAGCAACTGAGAAGCTGGGAGGCTGGTAGCCCAGCAACTGAAAATCTGATGGGCTGGCCCAGCAACTGAGGATCTGGGAGGCTGGCCCAGCAACTTGAGGATACCCTACAAATAAGCACTATGAGCCATTCCTAAAGAACTCGATGATAAACAAACACGAGAAAGGCCCCTCTCACCGTAGGATTAGTAACCTTGAACAGAGTCTCCTGCAGTTCCCGAACTTTTTTAGCGTACTCAACTGACAGGTGATAGAGTTTAGTGCAGATTTTCTCTACCGACTCTTTAGCAGCCTCCTCAATATGCGGCTGGCAGGTTCGTTTCAGATGAGCCAACCGCTCCAGACAGTCTTCGTAGGTTGGCATTTTGGCCTGCCGCAGGAACTGATAGGTCTGCTCCACGTTCCATTTGACAATTTTGCGACTCTCCGGATTGGCTACGCGAGACTCAATCATGGCCTGCAGTGGGTGGATGGTCATCAGGTTATGCTGAGGTGAATTTACTAAATGAGACCAACTACAGTGCTTATGGAAACACATTAGATAAGAAATAGCACACAGTGATTAAATATGAGAACTAGTGCACTCACTAAACCTAAGAAAGAGCCACTTATTAACCCAAAAGAAATGGCACCAATTGACCCCCCTCCCAAGAGAAATGGCACCCATTGACCCTCCCAAGGGAAATGGCACCCATTGACCCCTCAAGAGAAATGGCACGATTGACCCCCCCCTCCCAAGAGAAATGGCACCGATTGACCTTCCCAAGGGAAATGGCACCCATTGACCCCCCAAGAGAAATGGCACTGATTGACCCCCGAGATAAATGGCACCCATTGACTCCCCTAGAGAAATGATACTCATTCACCCCGAAATAAATGGCACCCATTGACCCCCCCCCCAAGAGAAATGGCACTGATTGACCCCCCGAGATAAATGGCACCCATTGACTCCCCTAGAGAATGATACTCATTCACCTCCGAAATAAATGGCACCCATTGACTTCCCTAAAGAAATGGCACTCATTGACCCTTGAGAGAAATGGCACCCATTGACTCCCCTAGAGAAATGACACTCATTGACCCATAGGCCTTATGAGAATCTTATAAGACTTAAGAGAAGAAAAGAAAAAATTAATAGCAAAGAAAGTAAATAATCTTAGAAAATAAATATTCACATACACACACTGTGCTACTACAAGTAGTTTACTAACCTTGACGCCTCAGCATACCGATAAAGCTGTTTCTTAGCATC